>JAMKCH010029166.1:0-159981 GCA_023653785.1 Ophioderma brevispina
GGCCCAAATTGTAAAGAGGCAAAGTACTTCGCGCCATGTTAACGTTCTTGAGCAGTTTTAGTTTTGACCAGTTTTCTTGAAATATTTGTTTCCAATTCTTAGAGCATATAAAAATAATTGAAAACCATTCGCAACGGAATTAAATTTTATTTCCCCTTTCGACAAATTGTACAATTATAAGTTCATTGCTGCAAGTCTGTAAATTTCATAAATATCTTAAAGACTTATTGCCATGGGACGACATTCATGGTCACATTTATCAGCTTTTAAATCTCCGATATTGAATGTGCGTTAAAGCGTAAACAGAACGTGTTCAAATAGAATTACTTCAATAATAATTGATCACCAGAAAAAAAGAACGTGAGAAAACACACTAATGCATATATAATAAAAATAAATCTAGAAAAATCGAACCCTGCATTTTATGTAATTTTTTGTACATATGTTTTCATTTAGTGTATGAGATTTTGTTATTTTAATGTTTCCATTAAAATTGCCCTTTCGAGATAAAAGGAGATAATCGATAAATTCAGCAGAAAAATATGGAGTAATAACCATGTCACCATGCTAATGTAGGATAAGTTTATCACAATTTTTTTCTTTCACCAAAATTACATATGTCACTTATGTAATTGCATTAATAGCGACATTTTAGCGTAATTATAATTATTATTTTATTATGCATCTGAAGCTTGCGTGTGATGCAATACTGCAGCGCGGGTAGCGCGTACCGCCCAACACTGCACAATACGCAAAAATATTGGGGAACAACTCTCTTTTATTAGTTTTGAAGCCATATTAAAACCATTTTTGTTAAGTCAGCTTCTTTTTGCATAATAACAATAATATTGGATGACTTTTTCGGTTGATAACAGAAAATATCGCCCTCGCCAAGAAAATATCGGGCGAGTCAGAATTTGATATAGACTCGGACAATATTTTCTGTTATGAACCTTAGCCTCCAATATTATGTAAATATCTCTCTCTATTTATGTATTACACGGATAATTATTTGCGTGTAAACACGTGTTTGAATATCGGCCTTGTTGTGTATTTATGTATTATGCAAAGGTAAGAAATGTGACAAACAGCGTTGTCAGTTTTTGTTGTAAATGTAAATATCTATCTCTATTTATGTATTACACGGATAATTATTTGCGTGTAAACACGTGTTTGAATATCGGCCTTGTTGTGTATTTATGTATTATGCAAAGGTAAGAAATGTGAAAAACAGTGTTGTCAGTTTTTGTTGTAAAGGTAACAACCAACTCTGAAATTGAAAAACGTGGGCTCAACATGCTCGTTGCACACAGGCTAGGAGCAGGGAAAAGGAACAAACAACAGACGTCTGGCCTTTTATAGCTCCCAACAAAAGGCATTGTTACGTAATTCAAAATTATGCATGCATTCACTTCACCTGGGTAGTGGGGACTCATTATGTAATTATTCACCTACTCTAATATGATTACTGGGTCTGAAAAAAATCATTCCAACTTTATGTGCAACAGTGTATGTGGAACCGAAAAATGTGTAGAAGAGTTGAAATACAATGTCCTAAATTTGTTTTACATTTACACGAAAAATATTCACAATACACTCTTACAGGTTAGTATTTTAACTTAAAGGCAAGAAGAGTTAGTGAGCTGCATGAAACTTGTTATTCCATCTCAATAAAGATTCGTTAAAATTTAATGAGATTTAATAAAATGGTGTAACTTGCACTTGAGCCACATTTTTGCTGCTGATTTTTACACTTTATGAATTTTGTGCATAGTTGAAGTGTGGTAAGCATCAATGTGAAACTGAACGTGATTGGTAGATTGAGCAAATCCGCAATCGCCCACCCATTTTGCGGTTAAGAATCACTGAAGGAGTTCGGAAATAATTAATGTAAAAAGGATATGATGAATATTAAGGATTGCCTTATAAATCACTTAACCCTCTTGTAACCAATATATTTTGTAACACGTATAACCAGGCGGGTTGTATCCAATAAGTACCAACAAAACCCCGTTTGACGTCAAAGTGATGTCATCATTCCAGAAAATCTATGTGTATATTCGCTGAAAATAGGCCTATTTTCAAATTTGAGCCACAAATCGCACTACATGTAGCACAGGATTTTGCCCGATGTTTTTACTTACAAAGTAGGTTTGAACTGGTCTACATGTACGTCTCAAAGTTTTATCAAACCTCTATGCATTTATACATTTTCCAAAATTGCGATAGTCCCATGTTTCATAAACCAAAGATGAGAGACTGTTAATCATCCTTGTCGCTGATTTTTATATTTCTGTTACAGCTATTGAGAAAGATAAGAAATAGAATAATCCATTGAATAGTATGGCGACCTACATTGGACTGTTACTTTGCATTTAATGTATTGATAGTGAAATCAGGCGAGAAGGGCAAAGTGTCTTTAGAAGATTTTATCTTCCAAGAATAAACGTGTGATAGTGTAGCCATAGCAAACAAAATTAATCAGCTAGTAATGTAAAGACAAATTAAAAAATAAAAGAAGTATGTAACATACGAAGCTCTCATTTCCTTCTGAAGGGGGTCCTAAATATCTGAAATAAAATATATATATATATATATACTGGATCATATTTCATGCACGCTGATCGAAGAACAATTATAAATTAAACATTAAACATGAGCAAAGAATTGACTGAAGCGGGATTCGAAACGGCGACCTCTGGATTACGAGACCAGCGCTTTACCAAATGAGCTATTCAGTCCTTACTTTGGAGTTGATCCCTAGATCCCTAGAACAACCCCAACGTAAGGGGCTTAGGGATCAACCCCAGCGTAAGGGCTGAATAGCTCAGTTGATAGATCGCTGGTCTCGCAATCCAGAGGTCGCCGGTTCGAATCCCGCTTCTGTCAATTCTTTGCTCATGTTTAATGTTTTATATATATAGAGAGAGTGTGAATAAAAAACAATTGTTCATGAATGAAAAAAACACCAAATGTGACACTGACCTTTTTATTCAACTGTGACGCAGTTGATGATTTCATGATTTGCATATTTTAGACTTTCTATGCTGAAAAAATGAAGGAATTTGGTGAAGAAATAAGGTAGATATGAAAGATTCTCGCGGCTGATCCATTTTTTACCCCATTCCAATGGGATTTACACAGTTAAAGCAATATTAGCACATTTTTTTTGAAGAGTGCCCCCAATATTTCAAAAAAATTGAGATTTTTACAGGGTTGCATTGGTAACTGGTTAGTAAACTATGCCTGTGAATGGTTAAGCTCTACAATGTCTATGTGTCGCAAACGAAGGAATTTTGTAACTAGAATAATTAATATCGTGATCCCGATAATAATTCAACGGCTGCTGGAAACGGCCTTCCAATATGAAATAGCCGGGAAATAGCGCCATATACGTATCTACGCTCATCTATTAGTTGTTTTATTGGTGCAGGAAAGTCAAGTTAGAGGTCATTTTCTTGAGGTGGCACTATTTCATCATGGACGGACATAAACTTAGCATTTCCAGCTCTGCCGTTAAGTACAATCTAGGATCCCAATTCTAATTACAAAAATCGCTCATTTTATGATAAATACGCATTTTTGAGCATTCTCGTTCGCAGGTGTAGTTTTATAGACAATTACGAACATAGCTCTGCAAAAAAATCAAATTTTGAAAATTGGGGGCCCGGGCGCTCTTCAAAAAAATGTGCTAATATTGCTTTAAGCTGGGTTTTCAGGTCCATTATTTTGTCTGAATTTGGTGACAAATCTTTCTGACCTTTGCTTCACGAAAGTAAATTACAGATAATGAGATTCAGTGATTTCGTCGACAATCAGTGCACGAAGTCTATTAATTAAATGTATCAGATTATTAATTTTATACGGTGTAAACATTCAAAAGGGCAAATATTACCTGATCAAGATCCCTTTTCAATAACTTTATTCTCTTAATTTTATCTTCAAATAGCTCAAGACCATTGTCATAAGCTGTAATAACTTTGAAGACAATTCTTCAAATTCAAATGTATAAATCGATATTGAAGGAAGACCAAATTGAAGAACTGAACTAAGAAAACAGACATTTTTATAACTATTTCTTTGCCAAGCTCAATAAGCCCATAACGTTTATAAAGTTTTGAAAATGAACTGAATGACTTTTTGGACTGGGTAAGAACAATATCAAAGTGTCTTTAGAACAGTGTTATTTTGCAATTTGTTTATTATGCAACTCTTATCCAAAATATTTTTTTTCTGATCTATTTCATTTGCTGCAATATTTTATGCTGATTTATGAAATGTCCTAAGAATGCCAGCTTCCAGCTATACCTGGTCAGCAAGTACAACAGCCCCACATAAGATAATCGATGTCCACACAATTCTGTCTACTTAGACTCGACTAACTAATTTTTTTTTTATTTGATAAAATGAATTACAAAATTTCTTCTCTTGTGACGCACAGACATGATTGAGCTTTACCACATAGTTTACTAGCCAATTACCACTGCAACTGTGCAAAGTTCTAAACAATTTTGAAAAATGAGGGCGCTTTTCAAAAAGTGATATTATTTCTTTAATATCAACTATCTGTAGGCTTAATGCACGTATTTGCACCTCCTGTGTGAAACAAAATAATATTTTTTTCGACTTTCTCTTTTTCAAAATGAATTTATTCAATAAAACATGCAGGTTAGATCACTAATGTCCTACCTCAAGGGGAAATGTGTTTGTACATGGAATCTAATCTTATTATTTAAATTGCTACTCTAGTGTAGTCCCTTAACCGGTTGGCCTTCAACGAATCGACAAAGCAATAGCGGAGAGGCCGAGCTTTGAAAAGTGCTCTAGTTTTCGAGTTACCCCTCCCCTCGGTACAACAAAACACAACCACCTTTATTTGAAGGATAAATATATGAGATTTAAGAAACTGATGGTTGTGGTTGAAATATTTGGTGGCAGGGATGATTTCTAGGCCGAAAAATGAATTTTGGGCTGCAAATTAAGCGAAATTATTATTATTGTTTTTTAAAGTAAAAAATATTACAATCTTATTTTTATGGTATCCTTCTTGTTATTGATATAGGTTATATGCGTTGCATAAAGGGTTTAGGTAATACTCGTTGTGGTGACATGTGATAAAAAGCATGTTTTTTTAAGGAAAAATGGTGATTTGGGGGCTAAAATTCTATACCCTTTATATATTGTATAAAACAGAAATCTATAATATAAATGTCAGCGATTGATAGTATTGCATCATGATTAAAATCTGTTTTGCTACGAAATTAATCAATCTTGATTGTCTTAAGTTTTAGCTCAAAAACGTGATTTTTTTACCAAAAAAACACCCCTGCCACCAAAGTTTTTGACCACAACCATCATTTTTTTAAATTATTTATTACTATCTTTCTAATAGAAGTGGTTGCGTTTTGTTGTACCGAGGGGATGGGTTGTCGACAATTTTGCAGTCCAAACCGCTCCACTACAAGCTATATTACACTCTGCTAGCAACTGAAATTTAGAGAACGGATCTATCGGTTACATACTGAATTTTAAATTAAAAAGTGCAGTGAGCAGAATAGGTCTGATTCGTGTAGTAACAAGAATGTGGGTGATATGTCTTGAGTATTACATACATGCATGCACGCAAAATCGTGCCTCTGGGACAACTCATCTGACCATTGGAACGCGCATTAGAAAGATTAAATTCATTTCTATCAGGTGTTTAGGAAAGTATTATGATGTTATCGCTAAAATATACAACAAGTTGATCATTAGTCAAATGTTAGCGTTATGTCGGCCAAATCTATCAATAAACAATTTGGCCCAGTCGATCGCTTGAAATCCGCGGAACAATCTAAACGAACCAGAACAAAGAACCATCGCGTTTACTCACACACAGAGAAAGGTGAATAAGTGACGGGTATATACCCCCAGTGACCTTTGACCTCAACATCAATATTCTTATATCGCCCTTGAATAGAATATGTCCATGTAGGCCTATATATTGTGGCGGTTTTTGCAAGTTCTCTTTAATGGTAGCGAGCGTCTAAGGCAAACACTGATGTGGCGATAGGCTTGAGGGGTTATTCCTCACTATGCGTGGCTGCAATCACCTTATACAGACATAAATAACAACTCGGAAGTCGGATTGTAATGTTCATCAACTTTTAATGATCAAATCGGTAGGTCGATCCGGATCGCACGGATTGAGAGTAACGGATGGAGTATCTGATGTTAGGAGAGAGCTAGCTGAACTGACCTGAACGGCTACCGGGTACAGAAGAAGACAATTCCTTCAAGAATACTACTTATATACCACTTGGCACGTGACCACTACGTCACACATATAAGCGCCCTCTACAGTGTTTTACATTTTCGCTACAATATGTTAAAGAAATTCGGTTAAAATATCGTATAGTTAGCCATGGATGAGTAGTGAATTTCTCGATGCCATCAGAATGAGAGACAATCTCTTATACAGGTTTAAGCAAAAACCTGAATTGTACTCAGAGTATTGTACACTTAGGAATACAATTCAGAGAGATGTGAAGAAAGCTACAGCCCTCCATTATGGGACAAAATTGAGGGGTATAAAAATAATCCCAAAAAGCTCTGGCTCCAATTAAAATGTTTCGGCTATAGCTTTAAAAACAAAGATCACTCTCGCATTGTTCTGAATATTGGCGGCAATCTTTGCTTCAATTCCAACACCGTAGCAAATTTTATCAATGAATTCTATACCACTGTGATAAGTACCTTGGTCCTTCCCAGCCTTGGTTAGTATAGACTGCCTACTTCTCTTGGGTTATTTGGCACGGATTCCATCAATTTTATAAATGATTATAGAAAAATGGGTGTTTCTTCGAACGCTTTCAAACTTTCCCCGTGAATAGTGAAGGAGCTTTGCTCGCTTAATACTGGTAGAGGTACAGGTTTTGATGGAATCCCTGCCTGATTCTTGAAGGCTGGGGCGGAATTGCTAAAGGATCCTGTGACACTTATTGTAAATGCCTCTATATCCACAAAGATATATAAGTGATTTTCATCATTTAAAAAATGCTGTTAAAATGTACTTTTTATCTAATTTTGGGCTTTCTTTGAATAAGGGTTTACTATTTTCTTTGGCTTACTATTTTTAACTTCAATGTGCAATATTATATCTCTTCTCTTCGTTCCAGTCGCATTTTTTCCTATTGATTTGATTTATTTATGATGGGTTCGGATGTGCCCCCACCTCTTGTCCACTGGTGTTGCTGTGTTCTGATGTTCCAGTAAGGACCCCAATGGAATTAAGGTACTTCAGTGTAGGCTTATTAGGACTTGGTACTTGGTACTTTATGGGGTTTTTTTTCATCCCATTTTTTCTGTTTTTATTATGGTCTGGTTATTGCTCTGACTTGTTGGCGCTATAATCTTTCTCATTGAGGCGCAACTTTAATATTTATATTTTGTATCAATGTGTAATATATCTATGTTTTTATGAGTCTGAATAAACACGAAATGTAATGTTGTATGAAAGAGATTCGCCAATATATTAACATTACATACAATGACATGTGTCAACGAAATAATAAAGAAGTATTCTGTGGTCCGTAGTTTTCCACCACTAGACATGTTGATATCATATCAACAGTTGGCTGAAATATATGGTTAGTCTAACGCTTCACAATGTTTGAAAACTAATTTTCACTTATTTTTATTTGAACTGCACTGTTAGAACACTGTTTAAAATTTTGCTGTTTAAAAAGAGGGTTGTTTAAAGTGCTTTTGTTTAAGTTTTAAACAACGTTGTTTAAGTTTTAAACAACATTGTTTAGTTTGTTGTTATAACATGTTGTCTTAAACAAGGTTATTATAAGTTTTAAACAATTTGTTAACAACTCGCAATCTTTAAGCAACTGCTGTTTACCCTGGTCATCGCTCAACCTTGTTTAAAAGTCAAATTAAACAACTTGTTTAAAAAATTTAAACAACTGATGCTTAAACTTTTAAACAAGTTGTTTAATGTTTAAACAAGTTGTTTATTTTTTAAACAAGTTGTTTATTTTTTAAACAAGTTGTTTATTTTTTAAACAAGTTGTTTATTTTTTAAACAAGTTGCTTAATTTTTAAACAAGGCTGAGCGATGACCAGGGTAAACAGTGTTTGTTTAAAATTTTAACAATTTAATTAATTTTGTTCTAACAGTGTAATGAAACTGGTGTAGAAGTAATTATAGTCCGCCGCGCTCATAGTCCTCTACAATGGTAAAGAATAGGGCACTCGATTCAGTTGACTCTTCACGCAACATTAGTTTCACGCTTTATTCCGTTGTCGTCTATGGAGCCCGGACTGTGGCTCCCGTAGGACAATAAGTACTTTCACACCGGCTTTAAAGCGCTGTACATCAGTGAAAACCCATCTCCTCAGCTTTGCAATGACACCTCATTTGTTGTGATAATCACTTTCTTTCCGCCACCTCTTATGGTAATATGGTAGTAGGATCTCAAACACAACATGTCAAAATCTTATTGATACTGATGTTTGGTTCTGGTGAACTAATCTATCAGTGCCATACGAAACGTTGTCCAGAAGAACAATCTACGGGTATGTTGATATCTGCTCAACGGCAGCATTTACAAAGCATTTGTATTATCTGTACTGAAAATCTCTATCCTCGGAACACTCATACAGGGCGAGATAAAAACGGAAATCCAAAAAGAAATACACAAAATATGAAGAAGTAACCACCAAAATTAATTGAATTGGAATCCCCTTTATTAAACTATAATTATTTTACATAAGATAAAAAAATTATCACTATTTAAACAAAATTCCATTGTAATCAGGTTCGCTCAAATATGTGATTTCATGAAGTGATAAGCCAATTTAAAAATTGGAAGTATATTCAGAATTAAAAATACTATTGAACAATAGCAGTATTTGCATTAAATATTATATTTTCTTTATTCTCTGTAAAACAATCATAATTTCATCAAATTGTTTTATGAAACATTGATCCAATTTACTTTCGAATTTTTAACCTAATCAATATTGAGTTGTGTTGTGCCACTGCACACGGACGTCATCTGTTACTAGAAATACAATGTGGAAAAACGTGCTAACGTTTTGAACCGGAACATACTACCTACTACGTTTCTATCTTGACTTCCTGTAACCGTTATTTGGAACAGTTACTGAGAGATAATGGTCAATGTTGAAACGCAGAGGGTGTTTTGAATCAATCCCATGATGCATAGCAATGTGCCTATACCATACTGTACTAAACACATGTCAGTACTTAGGGATAAAAAGTGTTCCAAAAGTTTAAGAACCACAAGACATTTCATAATATTGCAAAAAATTCCCTAAGTACTAACGCTTTGTGGGCTAAAATGAGCGTTGAAGTCAGGGTTTTTATGTGTTAAGAATAGGATTTTTATGTGATCACATGACCCCATTGAGGTGAAATTTCCCAAAACTTTTTTTTTTTTTTTTTTTTTTTCCTTTTATGTCAATTCTTCAGTTGGAAAAGGTAACTTATGAGAATTCTACAGACTTATCCTTCACTTTGAAGCTATTCCTGTAAATTTCAAATATTTTTCAAATCACTGATAGTGTCTTTAATTGAATTATTTTACATAAGATAAAAAAATTATCACTATTTAAACAAAATTCCATTGTAATCAGGTTCGCTCAAATATGTGATTTCATGAAGTGATAAGCCAATTTAAAAAATGGAAGTATATTCAGAATTAAAAATACTATTGAACAATAGCAGTATTTGCATTAAATATTATATTTTCTTTATTCTCTGTAAAACAATCATAATTTCATCAAATTGTTTTATGAAACATTGATCCAATTTACTTTCGAATTTTTAACCTAATCAATATTGAGTTGTGTTGTGCCACTGCACACGGACGTCATCTGTTACTAGAAATACAATGTGGAAAAACGTGCTAACGTTTTGAACCGGAACATACTACCTACTACGTTTCTATCTTGACTTCCTGTAACCGTTATTTGGAACAGTTACTGAGAGATAATGATCAATGTTGAAACGCAAGAGCGGTAATATTACTTGGATTAATGAAATGAGGTGATATATTGTGCATTTGGTTTAAGAAATGTACCTTTTCACATTATATGAAAACGGTGACAACTATTTAAGAATCCTAAAAAATAGAGCACTGATAAATAAAATATTATTAGAGGTATCATAATTACGCATTACGTAAGACTTTCACATTATAACAAGAAAAAAATGAGTATTAGTATTTAAATCCATTGTGCGTCTGCCACGTTACTTTTCTTTTGTGACATCATTTTGAAAGCACACTGCCAGCGTATTGGCTAGAACTTGCATACCAGTGTCATTGTTAATTTCTTATTGAATGGATAACTGACGTCATTTGTGTGTACACAAGGGAGTCATATCCAAAGTTTACATTTTATGCCGGAAAGGTACGAAGCCTACACATATCCGTATGAATTCAATTTTGAAGGGTAATTACGACTTTGAGTAGGTGCGTATTGTATTGATTCTACGTATTTCTGGGAAAATCTTGATTTATATCTTGCCACTAGTATGCCCCAATGCATTTTAGGCATGTTACTGGTCAGACGTGGGCATGTTCCACCACCCGCTCTTGTTCACTGGGCTAGTTTCTCAGACTAGAAGCTAATCCCATACCGGTTTTAAAAGTATTACTGGTTCAACCCACACTACAAGCAAAGTTTTACATAATATCTACAATCTTGTTCATAATTGTTGTTGAAACACTCTGTGCAAATTTGGTTCCCGCCTCTCAATTCATTGTTGCGTAACCACGATGCACTCCAATCTCGCTGGATATTGTTTTCTACGCTGTCTTGGGAGGGAACGTGGATGGGGAAAGGTAATAGTGACGGTGCTCTTCAGGTGTTCCAAGGACTTATGAACAAGATTGTAGTTAGTAAGGGCTTTCGAGATCCTCGCTAGGTAGTTAGTCGTTTCAAATGGGGTATCACTTTTTGCTGCAGCCAATTTTATAGGTGTACCTTTTAAGTTTTTCATAACTTTAATCAACAAATGTGAATATTACATGAATATCATAATCTCGTGCTCATTGAACCACAAAGGTCACAGACCGGTCTAACAGGTTGCATGCCATGGGAAACATGTATACGGCGTTCGTTTGATTGTGTTAAACGCCATTTCCGTCGTCTGCTGAATTAACGTCGCCGGCGACATTAATTATAAAATCGTTCTGTTACCCATAAGGACACTGATTTGATCTTAATCATTTCAGGTGAGGGTTAATGTATATAAAAGCTTTACAACCATACAAAAATATCGATTTTGAAAAATCTTGAGGGTGCATTATTTTTCAAATGTGCCAGTGTCTCTTTAAACATATTATTACATTATATACTATAAGAAACGTTTGCCGGTACCTTTTATTATATACATAAATTGAAGCACAGATGCTTCCTAAGTATTTCGATTTGCATAAACTTCTAGCCAAATTAAGAAACAAGGACATAATACACTCAGCAAAAAAAGAAAGTCTCCGTCTGATACTTTTAGACGTAACTCAAAAAATATTTATTTTATTTTTATTATTCAAAAACTGATGGATGCGCAAATTTCTTACGCACAAAATAACAATTTACTTTTGCCCGATAGACATCGTTTTAACATGAAATTGTCCATTTTATGAAATTTCATGCAACGGAAAAAGTCGCACGCGAATGTGAATTTCTCAACGGAAAAAATACGGTTTTAGCCATTTTTAGTAAGAATTTGTATTTTGACCGCCATATTGTTTTTAAGTCAAAAATCAGGGTGGCCCAAAAGCTTATTTTGAAGAATATAGTATACACAACATTAAAATACTATTGAATATGTGGTAGGAAAGTAGATTAGTTATAACCTGGGATGTACCTGTCTATAACATCTGATAACATCAAAAGGAAACATTTCCTTGTCCTCAAATCTCATATTGGGATAGTGATAAAATATGAACTTCCTTCTGATACCAAAATCGCAATTTTGATGCAGTAAAGTGGGGATGAGGTTGTCGATCGGGTCAACCACCTTCAACGGCGTTTGACAATTAAATTTATCCTCTTATGCATTATGTAAACATCATGAAACTTTTGGGGACACGCTACATCATCATCATCGTCGTCGTCGTCGTCATCGTCGTCGTCGTCGTCGTCATCGTCGTCGTCGTCGTTGTCATCGTCCTTCGACTTCTGTCGAGATCTGTGACACACTTCCTTGCCAAACGTCTTTATCCCGCATTACTGTTCCATGTTCACCAATGTGAACAGGTGTCTCTACATAGCATATCAGGGTAAATAGTGGTCTGCTACCTCTACTTGGATACAGACGAAGAAGGTCTGGTGTAATATGGTCATCGGCTCTCATCTGTGTAACAATTGTACAGATAGATCTCCATAGATATGGTAGGATGCTTCTTCCAGCAGATGTTTTGAACTCACATGAAAAGTTTGGTGAAAGTTAAGCTAAATGCATTATAATGACGCTAATTCCTTGAAGATTGACAGTACAAATCTGATCATGTTGTAGATATTTACATGAGAAACTCGCGATTTGGACCGAATGTTACATCACTGCAAAACGTCAAAATATCTCAGGTATCCAAAGCCTAAAAGGCGATAAATTTCGATCAATAAAATCCAAGAACTTTCCTTACGTAATAAATAATTTATTTGACGAAAGGGATAGACGACTTCGGAGCGGAATTTGCGCGAAAAGGCTCGTTTTGCCGATGTCCGCCGATGAAGTATAAACCCACCATAATACAGCAATAAGCCTCAATGATTTCAAATGTAAACTGACTAGTACAAGCACATTTTAGAATTAGTTTAGTTGTTGAAAAGTTTCTTTTTTATCGAAAAGCTAGTGAAAGGCAATTAGGCTAATTGAGGTCATAATACGAGGCCGCCCCGTTTAGATCCTCTACCGTTTAAACTGCACTTAAATGCTTAATCATTATTATTATTATCCGACTTCCAGGTTGTTTTAAGAAATATAAAATGATATTTATAATTTATATTGTATTAGAAAGTAGATCACTGTGACTCACAAAGCCGTTTAAAAAGCTTTTAATGTTCACATGATGTATGTGATATAACTGACTGGGAGTATCTGTCTTTGTTGAAGTATTATCAAATCCTCTTTCAATATGCTACATAAATGTCATCTTTCAGACATTAAATATTGACAATCAATTAATAGTTCATATGGAAAAGGAGCTATGAACTATGATAAACTGAGAGAAATATTGAATATACACATGTACAGCGAACATTATGTAAGGTTGATCTGGATACCACAATCTGATTATTCATTCGATAACATTGGCAGTCACTCATGCCGTAACATTAAAATTTAACAAATGATGAATAACTATGAAATAAAATGATTTTCATCCGCCCGACTGACGCCTTTATCAGATTTATCACATGAAAATATGATCTTTCAAAAATTCAAGTTTTGCCCAAGTACTTAAACTTTACTGTATCTCAAAAACGTCATCATCGTTATTAATAATTTACTGTTTAATTTAGCGAATTCGACAGGCGAAGATGTTCCACGCAGTATTATAAGGGTTGTCTGTGCTTCATCAGACCAATGCATAACGCATGACAAGTAAGGGGTTTCCGAAAGATAAGTCCCCCCCCTAAAATTCGAGGACATTTTGTTCCATAACTTCACATAGAACTGGATGTTTAGAAAATTTCAAAAAGGTTTTGAAGAGAGGAAACATTTGGCTCTCCCACAAACGTCATTACCTTTCAAAAAATACTTTTGCTATCAACACACACTCTATTTTTCCAAAAATGATGTTGTCAAAAAAGTGGCACTTTACCGTATTCAAAGGACTAAAGTCAAGAAAGTATCAATTTACAAAAACGGCTTCATTTCCTACATCCATTACGGTCTGAAGTAAAGAAGCTTAAAACATGAACGCATAGGCAAACAAATGAACAAACAAGACAAATATGCAGACAAACAAACAAACAATGAGATGAGATTTGAGTAAGCAACACCACTCGAAATGCGAAGCAGATCTACACATAAAGGAGAACTGGCTCAACGCTGTGGAATTTTCCAGCGAGTATGGAACCACATTCATCAACAGAACATCAGCAAATTGGTAAACACTATGTGTAAACACTAAAATAATGTCATCAGTGCAGATGGAGGAATTATTGGCTCTTGAGTCTCACCCTGAATGACAAAACAATTAAGCGTATTTTGATTTGAAACAGGCATTTCAAACATTACCTCTTTCTTTCATAACAAAGAGATGCTATTAAAGAAAAATGAGTATTTAAAGCTTACACCTCATTCTTTGCTTTATTGCATATTTGTCTTGTTTATTTGTTTTCCCATGCATCAATGTCTGAAGCTTATTTACCTCAGATCGCAATGAATATGGAAATGAAATCGTTCTTTTAAATGGTTAATTTCTTACTTTAGACCTTTGAATACGGTATACGGAATACTTTTTCTTACATCATCATTTTTGGAAAAGGGAGTGTGTGTTGATGCCAAAGGCGTTGTTTGAAAAAAAAAAAAACGACTTTTGGGGCAGAGCCAAATGTTTCCTCTCTTCAAAACATTTTAAAATTTAAAAATCTTCATTTAAAATTTAAAATTTTCCCATCATCCAGTTTTAAGCGAAGTTATGCAACGAAATGTCCTCGAATTTAGGGGGGAACTTATTTCTTGGGAACCCTGTATTTTTTTGTAATATAAATCTCCAGCTTTTTATATTCATTCATCATCACTAAATATACAGAAAGAACAAGTTGATTGATAAATCGACAATGGTCAAACATCACAATTATCGTAATCTCTTTTTCTAATGTTTAGGGACAAAAATGAGAAAAGAAAAAAAAATATAGTTTCAGACCATTATAATATTCGGAATAGTCCCTTTATGTCATAGCATGACAAACACAATTGCCTTTGTTTTTTAGTAGTTATTTGATCACTTTCAGAATTTAAGAAACATTTTTCAAAAGATGGGTTTTTAAGGTGGATGGGGTTGAATATACTTGGCTCTAGAAAGGGTTTTATAATAGTATAAAGTGGTAATACCTTAGCAATATACAAGTATTGTATTCCAGTCGGTTCTTTCTGTCTTATTCAAGGGACTCGACTATGCTTTTCTTTTGTACGGTTTTTTCCTAATCTATCTTCACAAGGCTGGCCCTCCGACCGCCTTGTTCTGTTCTGATCGCGTTGCTTCTTTCTTTCTTCTGATTCTTTTCTTTCTTAGTGCACACTTCCAACTGCGTCTAGCTCAGTCGTTGTTTGACGTATTGTGACCAGACTTACACCAAATGACCGCTGAGTTATCCCATTTATGTCACATGACCTTGATCCCTATCTGACCTTTGACCTAACCACAGGCGTCAAATATGAAATTTAATTGTCAAAAATATCTTCTTCAACAGGATTACGTCGATACCAACCAAAATGTTTTGGAGGAACCACTGAACCATGCCTCATATAGAGTGTTCAGGGATAAGGAGTCAAAGGTCATTAAGGGGTCATTTCCGGGCTGAAAGCCAAAAAATGTGAAAAATATTCAAAAAATCGCTGTCGTTACAAATTACACAGTAGAGTGACGTCATTAGCGCACATGCATTGTTACCAACCCGGGTCTTAGGGTTGTCCACAGTTTGGGGATCAAAGTCATTAAGGGGTCACTTCCGGTCAAAAACAAACAAAATTAAAAAATATTCATTTTTTTTTATCTCAAAAGGGTAAACATAGCAGAGTACACAACCTTCCATATATGCATGTATGTATGCAAGGTATTTTCATTTGGGGAGTCAAAGGGTCTTTACAAGTTTAATTCGGTTTTTAGCTAATTATTCCAGAATTTTTTATCTCCAGATCAAGAAGCAAAGCAGAATTGTTTTAGGGGGTCAAATGGTCAAATGTTAAACAAATGCTAAAATAAGACCAAATTTTGGTTTAATAATACCCAGTCTATAGAAGACAGATAAGGCACGGTTATTGCTGCAGTGATGTAACATTAATGGTAAGGGGAGATCTATAATAGTCTCGACCCCCCAATGTCAAAGTTCAGGTCAAATAGCAAAATCTACAAATACGCTCCGATTGAGCTTGAATTTGTCAGGCATAATCCTCGTGAATCATAAAATACAGAACAAGTACAGTCAACCCCATCCGTGATCCCGGGTGTCACGTGTATGGGGGAAAGGCAAATCACTGACATGCTTGGATCTATTTGAAACCTCAATAATATTGATCTTGTAAATTTGATAACACGTAAACTTAACATTTAATGAATTTTGTGACATATTCGTGAATTTGTACAGGGGTCAAAGTCATGTCACCTCAAGAGGTTATTAATATGATCACCATTCCTAATTAGGAGGCCGTCCTTGTTAGATCCTGTTTCTTAGGGTCCTAGTTCTTCGTTCTCTCAAAACTTCAAAACACTACTTCCCTACAGATTACATAGAGTAATGATTACGTGGGGACTCATGTTTGTGGGTGTAGTTGAACATCCCCTACTTAAATTTTGATCAAAGGTCAATTTTGGGTCACAGACTCAATGACTTGATTTTCACTAAAATGCTACTTCTACAGATTAACACTTGCATGGTAACGTGGACTCGTGCAGAATCTAGCGTTAAAACTCCCTACAGCAGTTATTATCTCAATTTAATCAAAAGCCATTTGAAGTCATTTCCGGTCTGAGTCAAAGGAGGTCATTTGGGGGTCATTCAGTTCATTTAGGTAAAAAGTTCAAAATGCTCCGATTTATTAAATTTGACTAGAATGAATCGTTATAACATTCTAAACGTTAAAACACTCTCGAGCAGCTTCTTCCAGTTCATTAAGGGGTCATAAAGGTGTCCAAGGTCACATTTTCAAATCACTCAGGCTAAATTATTTGTGAGCTGCCCCCACGAAACCCCGGATAAAGTCGGAAAATTTTCATTTTGAGGTATGTTAAGATTGAAATGCTGGGACAACCAGCTTAAATGATGTATCACAGGTAAATATGCCTTTCTTTTGTCCATCAAAAATCAATATATCCTTGAAATTTCTTTGTTTTATCTATTGATTTTACACAAGTTTTATTGATCCTTTCTCTAAAGTACGTCCTCTCTGGCGACTTTGTCCTGATTTTGTGGGAGCAGGTCACATTTTATTTTCTGTCCTCAGGTCTTCAATCTAGTTCCTCTTTCCTTTTTTCTTTCCAAACCGGGTTCGAAATTCGCCTAGCGTCAAACGCTCTAAACCTTTCGGTCAGAAGAATCGCTGACACAAACGGTCATTTGGCAGTGAGTGGTCGTGAATCCTTAGTGGTCAGTATGGTCAATTTTAAGCGAAAATCTAAGAAAATCTTCTCTTCCTTTCCTTTAAATAAGGGTGCGTTCATCATGTCACTCTTACACATGCATCATCTATTGTCAATGCTTATGGGGGTTGGAATACAGATTTTGAATCAGTGTCAGCACTTTCATTTGTCAAATATATATCTACGGCTAATTGTGCATCACAATGTGGCTGGTTTCGTTTTGCATCCATCACGCAAAGGTTACAAACCGTTGTCGTGAACCCCTGGGCACTACGGCCGCTGCGGTATAACATGTATTAGCCAATCAGAATACTACTTCAACAAGGGTGGCATATTCCAAGGGAGTGTTTATGATCTGGACATCGTAGTTTTGCAAGGTATCTTCTGATATAACTGACAGAAAAGTCCTTTTTTCAGGATTTGGTACTTTGTTTTAAAACCGACATAAGTTTGGTAGTCTAACATGTCCCTGTAACCAATATAGCATACCACTCGTTTTAGAATACTCCTTACTCTCTGCTTTATATTTTCAATGAATAATACTTTGGTTAAAGCATGCATGGCCAAAAATATATGATATTTGTAATACAAATTCCTAATGTTCATCATTGGAAAACACTTTCATGGAAACTATCACCTGAGTATATTGCTTGGCTTAAATTATCTATATAAGATTTTCTAAGAACGGACATGTTGTAAAGATCTTTTTAAATATTTTAATAGGGGGGGGGGGGGGATTTTTTTCTAAATTTCTGGAATTTAAAAAAAGACCCTCGATGTTGAAATTTCCAATGTTTGCTTTCTATCTGGATTTACTTGGGTGGATAGGAATTGTTGATATTGTATTATTTATATTGGCTTTTTCATCTGATTTTGCTTGGGTGGGTCCCACTCTGATCATGTTTAAAAAAATGTTTTTTTGTAGTATGGGTCTACTCTCCGGGGTTTAAGGACACGCAATCAATGTTTGCGTGCGAGGGCAATTGAGTGTTTTTTGTTTTCTTTAAACATTGACAATAGATGACCTAAAGCTCCGCGGATTAACCCGGTTAACTAGTTTAGGGCTTAGGACAGTTTTTGGATAGATTAACCTACTGGACTAACCTAATTGGCTAATGTTAGAGTGGTCTTACTAAGGATAGAACTACCTGCTGAAAACATTTGACACCCTCTTCTACGAACCTCTTCTAACTACCTGCAAGTTAACTATTGTTTGGTCCAGCTAAATGGACTAATAACCTGCTGGCCTAGTTTTGGGTTAGTCCTCTGCAGGATGGACTTAGGCTGCAGAGTAACCTAACGCTTTCTCAGTTTTGCAGCCATGGGATGAAGGGAAGTTTTAAGGGGATGGAAGGTAGTCTTGGGTGGATTCCAACCAGGGGCCACGGGCCCCAGGCCCATGACCAGGGATGGCGAGCCAGCGATTTCGCCCTGTTTTCGTACGATGACTCATCGCATCTTGTTTGGCTTTTGGACTTAGTGCATTTTCTAGACTTTTCCTAGCTCAGTGATTTTTGGTGTAGTTCCGTCATGTTAAGTGTAACCTGCTGATTATACCTTTGCAATGCAACTTAACAATCAAATAGTCGTCTTGAACGAAGGGTATTACTTCATACTAAACAAGTTGAAAGATTCAAACTTAACCCTCTCTACCGAAGGGGGGGGGGTGGTACCACCCACCCCCACCCCCCCCTCAGGTTTTTTCCCCGGGCTTGCTTAAAACACCCTTTTTTGGTGCCAAATATTAATTGTAATTGTCATATTGACATGTTCCGATCCTTTTAATCCAAAACAAACATTCCACCGGGTATAGGTAAGATAAGGGTGACCCCAAAGTGATCGATAGGGGGGGGTGGTACCACCCCCCCCCCTCCGGAAGAGAGTTACCAACTGCATAACACACCACAGGAACATCACATACACTTGATTTTGGTACAATAGATAGCTATGGTGCTCCTCTTCCTTTGATACCAAAATGAGTACCAACATGCTAGCATTACGTCACCAATGAACGTCATAAAGTTCGCATGTCAGCCCAAAACTGCCATTCCCATAGACAAACACACAGTGGGAAAAATTCAATTTTTCAGCCAAAAAGGTTAGGGAAATCAGATTTTATGCGGTTTTTAGTTTTGATTCTACTTGATGGGAACGACTAGTTTATATAAACGAAACATTTTAGAGCTATAATAGGGTGTTGTTTGATTGCTTTCTAAAATGCGAAAATATCAATTTTTCCACCCTATATTCAGTATTTTCGTACTTCCTCAACATATGACGTCATGGTGACGTAATTATGGGGATTGTTAGTTACTTATTTTGGTACCATTCGAAAGAAGATAGAAACTCTAAGCAATCCTTTGGTACCAAATTTACAGGAATCGGGTGTTCAGTAACGAAATCCAGGGGGGGTGGTAAACCCACCCCCCCCCCCCTTCGGGAGTTTTGTTACAAAAAATGGCTAGACGAGAGGGTTAATTAGATTGTCTTTGGATGATGTTATGATAAATAGCTTAGCCTTATACAAGACAAGAATGTGCAAATGAAAAGGCACAAATAATAACAAATTATAAATAATAAAAAAAAATAATAAGGTTTTTTTTTTTCAACAGCGTCACGGCACGTCATTAACCGTAGGTAAGTTCCTGTTATTATGGATAAAAATATTTTAAGCAGTATCAGTTAAAGAAGTTGAGTCGTTCTCTTTCTTGTTTTGTGTTTGTGAAAGGTGCATTAGTTAAAACTCGATGCACTAGTTAGAACACATTAAGTTCAAGCTTGGGGTACTATATCCCTGTGTATTTTGTGCATTTACGGTTGATAGGGTACATCTGAGGTAACCCTAAGTAAGTCTTAAACTACTCTCCATTCCAGAAAAAACATAAACTTATTGATTTATTAATTAAATTTACTCTGTTTGCTAGTGAAACATAATTATCTCGATCCCAATCCTTTCTGAAGCTTAAGTGTCAAAGAGGTAAATTCAACTTTAATAGATTTGTGTGGGAAGAGCCTAAAACTTGCATTTCGGTGTATTTTCATTATGGGTAGTACAATCAAGTACAATGATTTTTGCAAAAGATTTAATTTATAATGTGTTTTACGTTTGCGCCACACGTCTTTTCTATTCTATTTCATATCAATCCGTGAATAAGACAAAACAGAGTAGTGTTTAGACCATACTTTTAACTCAAGAACAAGGCATGGGTAGAACGTTTGCCCACTGGTTTAGACATTCGCCTTGTAGACTATGGGACGTATACCAAACAACCAACTATATAACAAATTCTGTTGTCCCATCGGGGGGCTAGGGGTAAAACCAATGTAATTTAATAATAAATTATTAAAACATACAATGTCGTTCCGGCATAAAACTGGACATTTTCTTTAATAGAAATTCATAAAATGTCACATCAATTTCTCTTTATAATATCATTCAACATGGATAGGGTTGTTTGCCGATGTACTTTGCTAGGCTTGTATATATAATGGTGTTACTTAAAGATATTACAATGGATCCGGTATGCGGAGCCATTGGTTATAGCCAGGTGTTATCAACCTCTTCAATTTCGGGTTGAGTAACAAAAACCCGTCCTCTTTCACAATATGTTGAATAACTAACCAGTTTACATTATGATAGGCCTATAGGTCGTTGACCTAAGGTTCTTCTGAAAGCGCGGTAAAATTGAATACAAAATTAAGTAAAGGTGCGTGTGTTCCGTCATTGGGACCCCCCCCCCATTTACCGGAATAGTAGAGTAGTATCGATTGATATCAGATGGAAGGGCGTATTTTTCTCCTTGTCGTCCTTAAATTTGAGCCCTCTAATGCATTTCTTCTAAAGATATAAACAAAAAACCGCCGTTTTAGTGGTAACCATCAATAAAATTATTAGCACAGTATTGAATAGGCTTTGAAACATGCATTATTGTGTCAATCATCAAAACCGCAAGTTTGTTTCCCACGGTATTGATGGGGTGTATGTTGCAAGTGCCAGCTCTCCTATAAAGTAGAGAACACAAATACACATAAATCGGTACAAAGCACCTTCTTAAGCAATAAGTTACAGATTTAATTCTGACAAAGTTGTTAGGTCAAGTTGCCCAGAACATTCTGGCATCATTGATGTTGTTTGTTTTCTTCCTTTTGGAATAAATGGTGAGTGAATGAAAAAATGTACAAAGTTAATTGAACACGCACTATAGAAGCTCAAGTTCTATTTATTTCCGAATGAGGATAAAGTAATTTTGCGCTTACGTCATTAAAAAAGACTTCGTCTAAATCGGAGAGATGGTAACACCTGAAATTTCAACGCGAGACAATATTAAACAATGGGTCCTGCCACTCACAGATTGGAAAAGGAATTCTGAAGTGTTTTTCTACACCGCACACCGGGCTTGTAATTGAATATCTTTAGCTCCATGTTTGCTGGTGTAGCGTATCTTGGTTCACTGATATTGGGGGCCACATAAATTGAAGTGACAGTTAATATTCATTTTCAAAGAAAATTTGCCCGTCTTCTTTGTGGAAACAGAGTATAGATTTAATAATATTATGAAATTTTACACTTGGTTTCCCCCTAGCCCCCTCGATGGGGAAACCAACATAACAACAGCATAGAAGGACTGCCCCATAGTCTATTGGTTGTTGAAATCTCCGGTTCGACTACCGGTAGGAACACTGACCAGAGGATTTAGTCGGGTACCATGTAAATTGTGGATTAATTGTTTAGAAATGCTAAAACAAGTTATTTTACTCTCCCGTGGTTTATTTGGACTTGGGCTAATGGACAGTAAGAATTATTCCAGTCCTCGGAGGGGAAGTAAGTCATCGGTCCCGTTACCAGAGAAGAATCGTACCTGTACATTATATCACAGTCAGGTTTGAAAGAGTAGAAGAGTAGAGTGGTAACCTCTGCTCTCCGGGTATTTTCAATGATACCCTAGAGTTGTTATTCACTGTTGGGTATACTCTGGAGGGTTCGGTCTATTAAATTAAAAATTAATTGTTTAAAGTTGAAATAAAAATGAATTCTTAGACGGGTGCCGAGTCTGGTATACTTGTCTATCATTGCAAGGAACGTACAAAATTTGGGTGTTTAAGTTCTTTGTGTTTTTTTTAAAAAAATAATATTCAAAATTAAAATGTTTCTTTTATTCTCAGTGTTAATAGAATTGCTATTTGAAACGTATTAGTTTTAGCAAAAGAGTAGGTGCTGTAATTTTGATGGGAATAGTCGAGAGACTAGGCCCCAGCTCACTGATTACAAACCTATTCACATCTAAAATACGTAAGTAAAAATGAGCCTAATTACATCAGCAGGAATGCCAAGCTTCATGTTAGTCAAGACAGGCGCCATCTTGACTAGCTCTCGGTTAGTTAGGCGCTAATTTCACTTGTTAGTGTAGCACTATAAGGTAATCATAGTAATTGAAGATGTGTAATTGAAAATGATCTAAAATAATACCCACGCCTTTTAATTAAGAAGAATTAGTGTTTAGTATACATCTATTAATCTGTGGAAGTACGTTTTGGTTACTCTGTAAATATCATTGGGTATTTCTTAGAAAAATCAATTGAGCTTCTCAATTTTTGAAGGATGTTTGTGAAAGGATACATAGACATAAAAAGAATAAAACACTTTTAATAAAACCTTCTGGTTACACCATGCCAAATCACATCCGGTCCACGTGTTATTGGTGTCGTGTCATTGCAGTTCCTAATGGGTTTTGTCGAGGCGGCCCCCCGCACGCATTAATAACCACAGTACTAAATCAATTTTATAGCTGAAAGTGCTACACCAGAGGTGTTTTTATAACATTTTCCAAATATTTTAAAGTATGTTTGTACTTGAAATAAAAAATATTTTAGTTAATGTAATCGGATTATAGATTGGATAATCTTAATCGTTGATGAATTGGATAAAAGTTTTTTTTTAATTGATTTTTTTTTTCACTTGGTATGTTTTTTTTTTTTTTTTTGTTTGGCCGGCGCCTGGGGACGATAAAAGAACAAAATTGAAGTGAAAAATAAAAAATGTTCGCTAAAAATGGTTGGGGTACAAATGCCGGGAACCCAGCCACGGGAGGAGAGTTTACTGGCCGGAGACGATCTATGTTTTGATTGCTTTTAGATGTGCCGTGTTGCAGCAGCCTACTCTCTGGCTGGATCATATTTGAGACTGCACTGTGTTTAACGATTAAGACGAACTCACACAAAATTAGACTAAAATAGGTCATTTGCTCTTGTTGTGGATTGGGCTTAGGAAACGGGGGGGCTTGGCACCCCAATAGTTTTTATTGCGGGGGGAGGGGATGGGGGGCTCGAATATCCTTGAGCCCCCCACCCAATAATTTTAACACATTTACCCAAACATGCAAATTCCAAGCTTCCCCCAGCAACCTCATTGTTCAGCGCTCCGCCTTTCGCGAAGGCCCCAATCCTGAAAAAAGTTTCCTAAGGCAATGTTCATCACAGAAAACAAGTAAAGCTTTTTGGAATGTATTGTTTGGCACCCGTGGCGTCATGTCCCCTAACGTCAATGAGAAAAAAAGGGAAACTAATGTATGAATGTGCCAGTAGTGTTCGCGTCAGGGGTTGGTCGTGCTATGAGTTGCACTGCACCCCGCACTGCACAAGTATATACACTGGATCAATAAACCAGTGGTGCAAGGAAGCCCAATTTTTCGGGCCCAGGCCCAGGCTAATGCCTAAAACTGGGTCTATAAACTATACCCCCCTTTCTTCTTTTTTTTTATTAGAGACAACAGATCAAGCTGCCATCCCTTTATTTTCCCAGGAAAAACACTTATTTCAATTCACCAACGGGCAAGTAAAAAAATTGGAATAATTTGAGCAATTAATATGTAGTAACATCCTTTGTCCAATTGTTGTAACCCTAAAGCACTGTAAATAATGAGCCCAGATAATATATCTGACAATCTATAGACCAGCATATCATAGTACATCTGGTGTCTAATGTATGTTATATGGGGGTTATATGGGAAGGTTGTAATCAAACCAGGATCTAGGAAGATGGCTGCAACATGCAGCAATAGAGATTTTCACAAAACACAAATCCGGCGATTCCGATATTGATAAGAGTAGTTTACTAATTTCATAGGCCCTCTACTGGGAGGGAAATAATCTTATAAAGAAACCTTCTGGGTGTAGTTACGACTTCGTCCACCCAAAGGTTTTTCTACTAGATTCGACCGTCCGGGGGGGGGGGGGTTACCAAACCATCCCACGATTTTTTTCGGGTAAATGACAAAACATTCATCTTGTTGGTATATCAGTGTGTTAGCTAACATGTCCTTTTTCAAATAAAGTACAAAACATATAACGTTTTATTTAATATGACGTCATAGGGACGTCAGACCTTGTGAGTTTATATATTTAATAGAAAAGTAATCACAATACTCTAAAAAAATAAGAATGGATAAACAAATATGGTCAGATTTGCTTCTAGTAGCATAATAATACATAAACGTACCATTTTTGGACCATTTTCAACAGAAGTGGTATAAGTAGGTGGCAACCACCCCCCCCCCCCCCACACACACACACACAACACAAACAACTTCCGACTGACGGAACCCCCTAGTGGTACCTCATTTTTTTCGCTCCTACAATGCCCCAAAGGATGAACTTACAATTAAATATGAAAAGCCATGATCAATATCTATAGTCCTGTTTTCAGGACCTTTTTCAAATGGGGGGGGGGGGCAGACAGAAGGGGTGCCGATGCATTTCTGACGGGGGAAATGTGGGGCCTTTTCCATAGAACGTACTAACGGTCAATTTATGGGGGGCTGCGGGGGAGGGGCAATTGGGCAAGGGTTCTGAGCAGGGGAGCACTCGCCCCCTCCCTGCCAATGCTCCTGTTATACCAAGGATACCCCCCGTTCCCTGGACAATCACTGTTAATAAAATTGCAACGGGGTAGAACAGGAGTAGGATCAACAATAACAAGTTTTGTAATTAATACCGACTAGAAAAGGGGAATTTCTTTTGGGGGAAAAGAAAAAATAGGTTTAGTAGTTGGGGGTAAGAAGGTAAAGGAGAGCGGGTGGTATATTGAACCACTCGCTTCAAACAGGGACTATTGAGAAATGAAGAAGTGAGCTTTTTCAGTAAGCTAGGGGGTCAAAGTGTGACCGTCAGAGAGGCTTCAAAGATATTGCCGCTTCCATTAATCGCCCAATCCACAAACAAACAGCAATAACGATCGCAGTTTTGTGTGAACAGTCTACTGATGACGAATTAATATTTGCGCGGAATTAGTTATGAGACATGCAGTAGTAATGCATGCAAGACAGGGCATAGCTTGCAGTATATTATAGCCTGCACGGCGGGGCCCAGGCTGGCTACAGCAGGCAGACAAAACAGGCGAACTCAAGGCCACAATACCCCAGCCATTTATATACGAAAATTGTATTGGCCCGTAACATGCATTGGTGTTCCCACACGTACCAACGACGCCAAAAAACTCCACGGTGAAAAAAACAATCCGACAAAAAAAAGGGAAAACAAGGGCGAAAAAAAAAAAAAGGCGAAAAAAAAATACAGGAAAAAAAAATGCGAAAAAAAAAAAAAAATTTCTAAAAAAAAAAATTGTGTAAAAATCTAAAAAAAGCAAAAACAAAAATTCTGAAAATTGTTTTTTAAAAAAAAATCGAAAAAACAAAAAAGAACAATTTTTTGTTTAATTTTTGTTTTTTTCTTTTTATTTTTTTTTCATTTTTATTAATTTGTTTTGGCGTCGATGGTACACCCCGTACCTTCGGCAATTTCCACAAAATATATTCAGTCTTGCTACTTTTGAAACGATGTTTGTCTGACTAAATAACAGTTTTTAATTCTATGCTCTTGCAAGAATCAAGACTTTCCGTCACTAAATAACAAAGAGAAATAACACATACAAATGGGCGGCCATCATGTCGAGTATCTACGGAAGGTATCCGCTGACCCCCCCCCCCCCCAGGGACTATACCAAACCAACTTTAAGCCTTCACTCTATGGTCAAGAAACATTTGAGATGTTAACAAATACATTTCCCGGCACTCTCGCGATAGTAAGATGGAGTCCAAAATGGCCGCCAAAATAGGCAAATTAAAGAAAATTGAGGTACTTAAAATTTACATGCATAAGGGGTTTGCACTTCCGTAGTGCCATAAGGGGGGGTTCCTAGGGACCCCCCTAATATAACCACTTTCTAAGGATTGTTTACATGAATCCACACATGTTAGAAGGCTCAAAGACACCACCAAGAAAGAAATAAAAGTAAAAAAATGGTCAGTAAGGAAATTAGGGGAAAAATTGATTTTAATTTGCGTCACAATGTGCGAAAAAGACACTAATTTGTTTCTGCATTCTACGCAGTGCTTCACCTCGACTGTGTGATTGCTTTAATTGGGTGAAGAATGAACTATATGTACCATAGTTAAGCACAAACATAAATGACTCATGCCCATTTTAATTTTTTTAGGGTTGCTTGGCTAATTACATGGTTCTACGTAAACCCTTGGCTTACATGATGATATAAAATCGTATGGACCTCCAATTGCCTACTTTACTTTGCAAGATTTCTTTAATTAATTATTTACTTTGTTTATGTCACTGGTGATGCATCATGAAAATCAGAATCACGTTAACTTAATAAGATTTTTCCTTTTTGTCATGGGAACTTCCGTTAGTGCATAGGGGGTCTCCTAGGGACCCCTGCAATTAACGCAAAAAACGACGCGATGGATTTGAATTTTTGACACCAATGCAAGCGCAACTAACAGTTAGACGAATACAAAAAATTATAAAGCCATATATTGCAGCGTTCAACATTGCCGGCGGGAAAAACAAAAAAATGGGTACATAGGAACCCACCCCCCCCCCATGCAGTTAAGTGTTAATATCAAAACATGTAATAAAATTATAAAATTAATGTTAGAATATAGCTGCCTGGTCAGTGGCATTAAAATTCTAGTATTGAAGTTTTGCCATATCCTAAGAAGCCAAGATGGCGCCCAAATGTTCGCCAAATAAGAAAAATTAAAGAAAAACGGGTATTTAATATCAAAAAAAGTACTAAATTCAGCAAATTAAGTTAAGATATAGCTATGTGGTTATTGGCATTTAAAGGTTTTGTATTTGAATTTTTTACCATATCAAAAAAGATCCAAGATGGCACCCAAACTTGCCGCCAAAATAGGCAAAATGAAAGAAAATAAATTGGTAAAATTTAAAAATCCAAAATGGTGTCCAAAATAGGTAAAATTGCATAAAATTGTACGCATCATCTCTAAGTGTGATAAATTGGTAAAATAATACATTAATTTACACTAACTTAAAATTCCTCAGACGGAAATCCAGGAACGTTTGCCGTTTGGCGGAGCCTTTCGGAGTTGTTATCGACTATGCCAAATCCCAGTTGGACACTTCTGGTTTCTGGGAGGTGTCACAGACCTCAATACAGGGAGGGTAAACCCCGCGTACCAGAGTGGCCAGGATTGACACAGTGTGCAGAGATGATCCATGGCCAAAAGCCAGCACCGTCACAGTTGTGGCTTTAGTTTTGGAGACTGGTGGCTAGCCTGCTGATAGACATGATTCCCTTGTGTGTGCTTCACTACATGAGGCGAATTCAAATTTACCTTCTCAGTCTATACTGCCCATTGGTTCATCAGTTTACTCTCCAAATCGCGATTCTTCTGAAGCTCATCTTAGACCTCCAATGGTGGATGCATCCGCCCAATTTACTTTTGGCGTAGGCCCTTATTGGCGTATGCTTTCACCATCGGGACACGCTCCCTGACCTTGAGGACAGATGCATCCAAGCTGGCGAATAGAGGCATCTTTTCAGGAACTGACAATTGTCAGGAGGGCTGACCCGACACCAACACCGGCCTGACAGCCCATACAACATGCCCTGGCAAACTTGGGCGTGAAGTGATTCTGGCACTTCATGGACAGAAGAAACAGTCATATCCCACCGCGTCCCTACTCTGAACGAGGCGGCGGAACAAAGCCGACGACGCGAGGCTTCTGTCGCGGGAAACGCTCCATTACTGCCTTATGGTGCCCAGAAATGGAATCAACTTGCAGGCAGGTGCAGAACGCACCTTCTTCAGGATTGGGCCAAGGTTTAGCATTCCTCAGGACTTATTATGGCCCAATGTCCGAGGAGGTCATAACACATCTGTTCGCCGCCCATTCGTTCTGACACATAACTAACTTCCTACATACTTTACATGGGAGGCGGACGAAAAGGCAGTCAGCGGCTACGCCATGATGGCGCGTTGGTCAATCCAAAATTAATATTCACATTAGGGATTTTTGATTAATTGAAAAATAGCGTTTCTTTCAGTGCTCTATTGAATTGTCCTCAGTACAGCCCCCCATTGACAGTTGCTGTTACTACTCAAGACCAGAGAATAGCTTTCTTTGGTTAGGGTGCAGTGCCCCTCTCAGGTGTTCAATCCACATAATAAAGCCTATTGTGTTTGCGCTATTTTATAGAAGCCTTTAATTATGCGTAATTTTCCTAGTGCCAGACTGGCTATAGCCCCTGGGCTTGCAATGCTGGCTTTTAAGGCTTAGACCCTCACTCATGATTTGACCTCGCCCCTGAGGGGGGACAGGAGACACTGAGTCCCCCCCCCATCATGTTTTGCGTGCTCGCCAAAGACTTAGGCCCGTAATGCAGAAAACATTAGGAATCGCAAAAATAATGGCCATTTAATTCAATTGAAAATTGGATTGCCATGTTTTCAGTGATGCGAAGATGCAAAACTCTCAAGGTGGGGTTTTTGGAGAGATATTTAATGTCATTTTGCTGCTACCAATATGAGGGAGAAGAATGCCGCTACAGTTCGCCTGTTGGAAGCTTGGCGCCTGTCATGAGTCCGAGATATGGAAATTCGAGGTTAGTATCTCTAGTTAAGCCATAGTAAGTTAAATTTTATTTATACAGGGCCCATTTTATGAATTTGACTTCAGTTGGGGAGTATTTCCAAATTTCAGTAAATATTTTATCTATTGAATTTAATATTTGCCGGCCATGATGCAAAATTATTCATTAGTGGTTGTTTGTTTGGCGCCACCCGCGAGAACAAGCCTTACACCTTGGGAGTTTTAGAAAGTGGAGCTTTAAGAAGATGAAAATCCAAAATGACTTGTATCATCGATCCTAAAATTATGCCGTTGCGATTTAATTTGAAGAATGAGAATTGTGTGAATATGCACCTTTAAGAATTGGATATTTTGGTGACAAAGAATTTTGGCAAAGAGGGCGTGATGCCTAATAAGATTTTAAAATTCAGTCTTGTTGTAAAATTTAAAATGTTTTAAATCTATAACAATTACTATGGAATTTGGGCATATTTCCATTAGTACTCTTTTTCATATTAAAATTTTGGATCCAAGGGATACAGTATATTATGATTAGTTTTCATCCAAAATTTAAGCCATCCCAGTACTTGGCTAGCGAAACATCGAGCCTTGGTGCCTTCAAGTTCACCTACCAGAATGATGCATGCCGAGTTTTGTTGTAGGCTTTTTCGACTAGTCTGCACACCCAGTGATCCAGTTGCTTTGAACTTTCATTGCCGTATGTACTTTTAAAAAAATCTACATTGGATATGCCCCCCCTATACTGAGTTCGCCGACTCAATTCATTTTGGAAGGCCTTCTGCCCCGTACTGTCCGTAATCTACAACTCATTATGGATGCAACAACGTAATTTAGCTAAATTCAGCACCTAGCCCTCATAGAATTTTAATAATTTGCATTCTATTAGTGTGGACCCAGAATTGATTAAGTGCCCTGAATATACCTATTTGCTGAAGCTGCATGATTGAGTAATAGGTTTACCAGAATATATAATCAACAAAAGTGCTATATTTAAATTAATCAAGTTTGCCGAAAATTTGAAAATTTGGATCTCGATCCATTGCACAATAATTGCGAACATTTGGAGTTAGTCAAAATTAGAGTTCGAAAAGGGTTGCAACCTTTATATAAGTATATCTGCTTTGCTGCACCTTATATTATTATAAATCAATAAGTTTGTATCAGTTGCCGCAAAGTCAAGTTAATAAATTAAGTGGCTAAAGTAGATAAGCTAGAAAATATCATGTGTCCAGTATCTTGCAGTGCTAGTATCTGCTTGCCCGTGTTATAATTATTAGCTAAGCTTATTTCTGGTGTTTGACACTTGTTGGAGGCCGCTAGTCCTGCGGAGCTAAAAAACAACGGAATAGAATACGGATAAGCCAGAGCTGGAGATTGACTTCACAATTTGAATTGCTATTTCCATGTATTAATTGACATTAATAATTAACGTACAGTGTGCTGAGTCGCCAACAGAAGAACTGTGCGGCATGGTCTGGGACCCTCACAAGCCAATGGCAAGATGAAGGATTAGCTTTCAAACAGCTATGTAATATACACCATTGACCAATTAAGAGTTATTCTTCATCATGAGCATTATAGTAGATCGGGCGTAAAGTTGGCACATTGTGCTATTAGTTATCATAAATTGTAATAAATTGGCTGCATAGAAATTGAAAGACTGTACAGATTAGCCGTGAGCGTTAGCGGTTTTTGTTTTTTTTTTGGCTTAGAAGGGTGCGATTTGCAGGAATTTGCCTAAAGAAGAAAGCCGGATAGACTAAGAACCAAGAAAGGTGTTTTAATAGAAGAGCGCGATTGCAAGGGTTATATCCTGTATGCTCGACTGCCGATGATAGGGTTATACAAAACAAGGGAACAGGAAGATAGACCAGGATAGCCGCCAAAGGGCCCCAGCAAGAAGCAACAACATGGAAGATAGAAGCGAGCAACAAATGGAAGATGAGATAGGACAAAGGCAGCAACGGTAAAAGCCCCCCCCCCCCCCCCCCCCCCCTATGCCAGACAATTGGAAGATAGACGAATGGGCCAAAGGCAACAAGTTGGAAGATAGCGCCCTAGAGGAAAGGCAAGACAACAACAATAATGGAAGCATAGAGGAATGGGCAAAACGAATAAAGGAGGAAGAGCGAACGGAACTTGATCAAGTTGCAATTTACTTAGGCGCAATTGAGCCAAATGATAGTTGCCGAAATTCACATGAAGGTGCGCACATTCAGCCGAAACGCGACACCAGTTCGTCATACAAAGGGTAGGGCCCCAAAGTTACCGATTTCTAATGAGGATAAAGATGCAGAATGATTTTGATATGATTCTATCTTCAAAGATTTGAAAGATATGCCACTGCCTCAAGCGTTGGCGACAAAGATAACGAATGCCGGCCATTAAACTTAGTACAGTATTAACAGGCCCAAGGGACTCAAGGTTTATTATCTTTAAGCCCAGCGGGAGCCCAATGATATGACCGTTGTGAAAGACGCCAATCCTAAAGACGATATGCAACTAACAGATGTGAGGGATTCCGAAATAGCATTCAGTATGCTAGGCCTGCAGTCTGAGAATGAAGGGCAAACTGCCTGACCAATATTGTGACAAGAATACTGCAACTACTTAAATAGGTGGCCTTGAATTGTCAAATGCATTTAAGACCTATGAAGGACTTATAGATTTGTTGTTGCGTGAGCAATTTTTGAAAGCATGTTCAAAAGATTGGCACCTTTTCTTGCAAAAGAGAGCACCACAACCGGCAGAACATAGATAGAGATGAGCACCCAAGCATAGCAAATCAATTTACTGCCAAGACCTAGAGGTGAGTTGCGAATATTCATCTAGCCATAGGACAGCCCAACAAATCAAGTCAATTCAAAGGGCCAAAGGGAGCGCTTGTGCTGCGAAAATTCCCAAGAATAGACCCACTCCTCGCCCGATTAGTTCCGAAAAGCTTCAGAAGGCCTACTTGTTTTGTTTGCTGCGTAAAATAGGTCATCTTGCAAGAAAAGCCACAGCAAACTGTTCACGTCGTTTTAATGCAACAATGCCAGCATGTCAGGACTACAAAGCCAGAGGCTAGTCAAAAGTCAGATTCAAGTACAAGCCTACATCTGTTGTTAGTGCCTAATGCAATCTAGAAATGCATGCTTCTGAACAATGTCCCCCCCCCCCCCCCCAAAACAAGGCGGAAAATGATAAGTATGACAACTTGCTAGGATGCTGATGATAGACCTGTGGATTCCCATATAGAATATGCGCTAGTCAGGTGGACGATCTCACCTTGCCGATTGTGAGGATCAGATTCCTATACTTCTGCCATTTGTAGTGCGCCAGTAAGGTTGATTTGACAAAAGCCTGATTACACAAGGTTTTGTTCCGCCCGTAGCAGGAAGGTACTTTAATAGAAGAGTCAGGGTGCCTATGTAAGCGGAGTTGTCGTGAATGCAAGAAGTTTAGTTTCTGATTAAGGAGATGTTGGGCTAACAAATAGGACTTGTATTTTGATAGATGCACCGAACTGTTAGAAGACCACACATTGCGCCAAGGCTAGATATGAACTCCATATTAGTAGGCACAGTAAACAAAACTATGCTGCCATGCGCATCCAGTTTGCTGAGTTTGATAATTTGCCGAATATTTCCCGAGCGAGTATAGCGATGCTGGAAGATCCAAACCCAGCTGGGAACGGACATGTAGTTTAGGCCAAGCCAAGTAGGTATAGAAAGGGAATGTCCAATATAAATGTGCTAACTCTTTGGACACCTGTCATAACCAATTGCAATCAAAGATGATGGCGACTGAGACCCCTGAATGCTCTATTGTCAAGACCTGACATTCTGCGTCACGGTGATCATACTAGTCATAGTGATGCTACTGAGATGGAAGACAGGATTGAAATTGCAAGAAGCCAGGTACAACCAAGAAGCACCCAGTATGTAAGAATTATCCCAGAGTAATGTTGTAAGACATTGATAGTGAATTGAAAATGTGTAATACTATTGGTACACATAGCCCCGACCCCCAGAAGTCCTGATTTGACGTTCAAGGAGGAAAAAGTGACACGGAGACAACAGTAAAAGGGGATTGTAGGTGCTGTGAGAAACAAGAAGCCCCAAGGCCTAAGAACAAGCAAAAAACAATTCAAAAGTTACTCAGGTTTCTGAACCTGCATGAGATGAGGTAGTTAAGCCTGAATGAAAAGCTCAAACAAGCACAACATGATGAGTATCACATTAAAGAAATGTTGAGCCGATGTTGTCCAAATCAGACAGCAAGAAAAGATTGCGTAAGCCAAGCCGAGGTGGTAGACATGCTCTTTGTTAACGAAAAAGGTGGAATTTTGCTATCGGGAATTTCAGCGCTGTTGATGTTGGACAAAAAATGCATGGCATCAGGCCCCAGGTCGTGGTACCCGGTGTCTTATCGAAAAACAAGTTATGAAATTGGCATCAGATTACCATACTTGGGGATGTCATCAAGGCAGTCAATATAAGACTTCCGAGAAGAATACTGTCAAATTTAATCTGTGGCCGCGGTGTGCTTCAGCAGACGTTCGCCAGGATTTCGTAGCTTAGTGTGATGTCTGCTAAGAGAGAATGCTACCTAAGGCAGAGCAGCGCCCTAACGAAGGCGCTTCCTTTGCAGGCCCGATAACCTACCCAGCATAGCTTGATAACTCCCTTTTAACGGCCCTACGTCGCAATGACTATCGTTGCCCCGTTCCATATACCCATCCACGACAAAGGAAAAACGATATATACTAGTACATGCGTCGATCTATCGATTACGCCCAACACAGGTAACCGCGAGGGCTACCCACTCAAGTCAATTGCAGGCGGATAGTAGAATGACTTAGCACAGAGCCCGAATTAGTTGTTATAGTTTAGTGTCTGCAGGCATTTCAAGCGCGCAATATTGATCGGACCAGGGTACACAATTATGTCAGGCCGGTAATGCCGTGCCAAGCCTTAGCCAGCTACTTATATATTCGCACCCCCAGTTCAGTCACAAGTCCTACACAATCCAAGTAGCTTGCTAATGCGTTTTTTTTAGTAGAGAAATTTAATGCGAACCCTGCAAATGATGAAGTCTTATGCCTTAGATGAATGTGTGCGAAGAGATATTGATGAGACCCAAAGATGGCGGACAAAGGGTACATCGCCCACACCTCTCCTCTTGCACTTTACATATAGGCGAAGTTCCCACAGGAGCACAGTACCGCCTTACTCTCCATTTGCAGTACTGTTTGCGTACCCGCATCAGTAAGGGGACCCATGTCTATTTTAAGGGAATTATGGACAAATGATCAATAGATTCCGTAGAGCCACATCTCCATATCCGCTATGTATAGATCTCAGCTAGATAGGTAGCAATGAGACGTGTAAACTCGACCTCAAGAGAAACTTCTGCAACATCTCGAGCTTACTAGGACTATAAGAAGTATACAACAGACGTGCCTAGGGCCTAGGAAGAATTCTCGGTAGGCTGACCAGGTGTTGCATTAATATTTACTAGCCGCAACAGATAACAAACAAAATGATCTACTATTATGCCCACTGGAAAGGTCCTTTTCCTATAGCTCAAGAAAGAAGTCAGTAATGTGGACTTTACCATAGACTTTGGCCATCACCAAAAGACTTTAATGCCAAATCTTCTCACAACTGTATCATAGTCGACCTGCAAGCGGACGATACTGCTCGAGCCTACTGTTAGTTTAGTTCAGCTGACATTGAGCAGGCGCTCCCTAGATTTGAATGGCTTGTGTGTCGGCTGATAGAGAGCTCACAGAAGAAAAGTGAAGATACAAGTGAGATTGCTCCACTGGCAGCTAAAACCAATGCCTCAAAGGAGCAAACTTATTTACACTCTCAACATTAAGGAAACGGTAAAAGATGTTCACAATGTTCAAGTCAGAACCAGTCAAGCTTCAAGAAGCTGCAAGAACGAATTAGGTAGCTATAGTGATGTACTAACAGATATCCCTGGATGCCCACTACGAATTTGGGAAGTCCCGAAACATGGTGATCAAGCTGCAAAACAACCAACCACGTGAGAAAAGAAACAAAAAAAAAAAACCCGTTATCCTATCCACATGCCCTTAGGGAAAGGTGCCAAGAGGAGGCCTAAAGACCGATGATAAAGATGCGGCGACTTGCTGAGGAAAGTGTAAAAAAGCCCTATGCCCCAAATGCACACTAGTGATATGCTAAGAACATGATGGCATACTGACCGCACTTATGCTGCCCATGACTATAGATTGACTTTTGCTTAACCTCAAAACAGAATTTGATGACCGAGCCTTAGTCCCTGCGATGATGCAGGACGAAATATTCACGAAACTTGCCAAGAGATCAGTTCTTTACTAAAATAGATCTAAGTAAGGCTAACTGGCCAAGTACCTGGAAACGGCTTCAAAACCATTCACAGACCTGTTATAACGCCTGATGCGGTTAATCATATCGCGCCCCCCCCCCCCCCCCCCCCCCCGATGACCAGTTCGGTTTGCCGCTAAACTCTGGACCCGGCGACATTTTCGCGTATCATGAGGTTCTGTTTGCCGCAAGGTATGCAATACGTGCGAAAATTACATGAGATGATATCATTCCTTACATACTAGTATTGGAGGAACATAGGCTGAAGTGCTATTGAAGCGAAGTTCTAAGGAGGCTTGAGGAAGCGCCAAATTGACCGCAAGGCCTAACAAAATGTTTTGCTGCCGGATATCAGGAAGTTAAATTTCTGTCGGTCACAAAGTTGGTAATGCGTCATGTACAACCACAACAGGACAAAATAGAAGCAATACAGAATGCCAGAAGCATAGGCCTACAATCTATTTAAGAAAGAAGTGAGAATCTTTTGGAGCCGTCTGCCCCTGCCGCTCGCTTTCTATCGCGATAGCCTATATACCGCAATTCTCAGCCAGTAGTACTGCCTCCTCCACAGATTAGAACAAGAAAATGCGAACCACAATAAAATCAAGTGCCCGCCGAAGAAAAGCAGCGAGATGGAGTTTAGACACTAAGCAACAAGTGGCAAGTTCGCCGATTTACACTTGCCCCAGATTTGCAGATTGCCAGATTCATTCTAAGAACCGAAGTGCATCGAACTACGGCGGCGGTAGGTGCAGTTACTGTGCTTCTTTACATTACAGGACATCACAATGGGGAGGAGAGATTCCCTGTAGCATACGCAAGTAAGCCCCCGACTTAACAAAGTCACGGAGCTTCTCGGCCTAATAGAGCGCCGAATAGCCTAGCAGTGATATGGGCAATCCAAAAGTTCGAACCATATTTGTATGGCAGTGCCGAATGAGTTCGTGTTGGAAACCGACCACCAGCCATTACAATGATGTGCAGCGAAGAAAAGTAGCGAATGGTCGAATTATGAGGTGGGTGTTGGCCCTACAGCCCTATCGATTCAGAGTAAAAGAAGCCGAATAAGGCGTAGCATGAACATCTGGGCAGACTAATTTGAGTAGAGCAGCCCTAGCAGCCCAGCTCAAATTCGTAGGGTATTTTTCTGGGTATGATTCTATTGACAGAATATGGCGATTATTTCAATCCTTTTGCACTGAATCGCCCGCATTTAATTGAGAAGCTGTTAATCTAAATTGATTCACGTGGCTGGTTGATTAAATTTGCCACCCAATACTAGAAGCTTTGACATCAAAGGATTGACATTGTTGAGAGCTGATAGTGAATAAAGGTGAGCGACAATTTTGAGATTGTTCTCGACCTTTAAATTTGTGCTTATTTGTTATTTAAAATGTGTACCACATTTTTGTGTAGGGGCTGGGGAGGGAGTGACTGAGAAAGAGTGAAATGTCACACAATTAAATTCACTTTAGCGAGATTTTGATTATTGAAGAAAACTAGGTTTTTTCAGTGCTCTATTTGAATTGTCTCAGATACAGCATTGCAGTTTGTTTTACTACTCAAGCAGAGCATAGTTTCTTTTGTTAGGGTGCAGTGCTCAGGTGTTCAATTCCACATACTACCAGTATTGTGTTTGGGCCTATTTCTAAGAAGCCTTCATATGCGTAATTTCCTAGTGCAGCTGGCTATAGCTGACCGGCTTGCCATGTGGCCCAAGGCTTTTAGCATCATCATGATTTGAACCTCGCGAAGGAGGGGACCCAGGGGGAGGGACAGGAGACACTGAGGCTCCAATCCTGTTTTGCAGAGCGAGCCCCCTTAGGCCGCTAGGAAAAATATGAAGCATTTTAAATTTTTGCAGATTGAATGTATTCTTGATTGGAAGATGAAAACTCTCAAGGTGGAGATATTCTGCGAAGCATGCGAGATACACTTTAAATTCATTTTGCTGCTACCAATCTGAGGAGCGAAATGCCGTCAGTCTCGCCTGCTCGATGTTGGAAGCTTGGCGCCTGTCATGAGCTCACCGACAGATGAGCACCAGATATGGAAAATTCGAGTAAGTTAATTTTCTTTAATTTTTTTAATTTTTTTAATTTTTTTAATTTTTTTAATTTTTTTAATTTTTTTAAATATTTTTATTATCTTGAATTTAATATTTGGGCACATATGAAAATATTCCATTAGTGTTTTTTGGAGAAGAGAAAAGTTCACACTGTGAGAGTATTTTAGACAAAGTGCGTGCAGTTTAAATGAATGATGATGAATTCCAATATGACTTGTATCATATATTAAAATTATGTTGGATTTATTTGAAGAAGAATGGTGAAATGATTATCCTATAAGAATGACGAATTATTTGCGTGTGAACAATAGAATTTGGCAAAGAGGTGTGTCATGAATAAGATTTTAAATCAGTCTGCTAAAATTTAAAATGTTTATAAATCTAGAACAATTACTATGCCCGAATTTGGCATATTTCCATTAGTACTCTTTTCATATTAAAATTTTGGATCAAGTGTACAGTATATTATTATAGTTTATTTATCCAAAATTTCAGCCATCCAGTCTGTGGTAGGAAACATCGAGCTTCAAGTTCACCTACCAGAATGATGCTGCGGTTTTGATTTTGGTTCGACTAGTCTGCACACCCATTGATCCAGTTTCTTTGAACTTTTATTTGACTGTATGTACTTTTAAAAAAAATCTACATTGGATATGCTATACTGAGTTGGACTCAATTAATTTTTGAGAACTGCTTCTGGTAATGTCCGTAATCTACAACTCATTATGGATGCAACAACTAAATTTAGTAAATTCAGCACTAGCTCATAGAAGTTAAATAATTTGCATTAGTGTGGAGAATTGAATTAAGTGCTGAAATACCTATTTGGCTGAAGCTGAATGATTGAGTAATAGGTTTACCAGAATGTATAATCAACAAAAGTATATTTAAATTAATCAAGTTTGGAATTTGAAAATTTTGGATCCATTGCAATAATTGGAACATTTTGGAGATTGTCAAAAATTAGAGTTCAAAGGGTTGCAACCTTTATCTAATATATCTGCTTTGTGCACCATTATATTATTATAAATCAATAAGTTTGTATCAGTTGCCGCAATGTCAAGTTAATAAATTAAGTTGTAAATAGATAAGTAAAAATTCATGTGTCCAGTCTCTTGCATTGCTTAGTATCTGTTGGTTTATAATTTATTAGCTAAGCTTATTTCTTGTGTTGTGACAGTCAAACATAACAAGTTACGCATTTCAGCCAGTGGCTATGATCCCGAGTGTACTTGAGAAGGTGTCCTGGTCAAAACATCTGGTGCTGCAAATGGCTCCTATGTGACCAAGCTGGCAGCAACGGTTTCCTCAACATGAACAGTCTGCATCGGCCTGTGGTGCTCGGACCACGAGGTTATCCACTGGCAGCACCTAGACCATATAGCAGACTTCTCCAAGGTGCTTGAGGGTGCCCTTTCTATTTCTAAGACCGCCCAGGTGTTTAGAACTACCATTGCCGCTGTCCGCCATGGCTTCAGAGATGGTATGACAGTTTCTTCGAGTGTGGCCCTCTCTTCCCCATTGTGTTCATTCCTTTTACAGTGTGTTTCTGCAGCGCATTGAGACTTAATTATATAATGCGCTTTATAAGCATGGTTGTATTATTATTATTATTATTATTATTATTATTATTATATCACTATATCCTACGCTAGGGCGAAATTCTCTTTTGCTATGTATAGAATTCGACGTTAGGGCGAATTTTTTTTTCGCCTTAACGTGATCCTTTGTTTGCGCTTCATTCCGTCAAAAGATATGAATATTAATTTATGCAAATGAAAGATAATCTCATTGGCTAACAAAAAACATGAATATTAATTAATTAGCATAATAATAAAAGCTCATTATAGCCTAATGAATTATTGAATTTTCGCCCTATGGTTCAATCTAGTAAAATATATTATTATTATTATTATTATTATTAAAGGAATGTTTGTGGAGAGACATCCGGGACGGTGATTGGTTCCACAATGGCTCATTCCCCTACTGCTCCAACACCTTGCCTCAGAGGACTTTCAGCCCTTGTCGAAGCTCAATATGTTTGACCTGGACAAGATGACGGCTTTTTTGTTGACGGTGGCAGGTGGCCACAGGTGTTCAGAGGTTAAAGCCTTGCTAATGAAGAGGTCAAGATCGGATGACTATTTCCCATGTCTTCATGATACCCGTTCCCAATCCACTTCTTGGGCGCTCTCTTCTGGGCTTTCTTCTCTTGACGTTCTGGATGCTACCGGTTGATTGGCTCCCTCAGTGTTCCAAACGGTGCAGTGTATCTGAAAGCTGTATGGGCAAGGTCAAATGGTAACATCTGGACACCAGTAGGGTGAGTAGAAGCCTCTTTTTCTTTGTTGCAAATTATTATATAGCTTAGGGCAGGTGGTTAGCTAGGCTTTTAGGGATTCACCAGAAATACCTATGCATATCTTCCTGTGCTTTGATCCACCGCCTGAGCTTTCATCAGTGGCATTCTGGTGCAGAATTAGGCCGCGGGAGGTAGGTAGAGTAGGTGTATTATTTTAACAATTTGCTACACTTTGAAATCATGTGTACAATTTTCTGCAATTTTACTTATCTTTGCGGTCTTTTTGGGCGTTGTCTTGGACTTTCAGATATGGCAAAAAAAAATTAAAATACTAGAATTAAATGCCAATGACCAGGCAGTCTTATCTAAATTTTAATGTTATCAATTTATTACATGTTTTGATATTAAATACTCAATTTCTTTAATTTTGCCTATTTTGGCGGCCATTTTGGCCACCATTTTGGATTTTAACGCATGGCAAAAAAATGCCATATACTAGAATTTAAATGACAATGACCAGGCAACTGTATCTAAATATTAATTATACCAATTTGTTACATTTTTTATATTAAATACCCAATTTTCTTTAATTTTGCCTATTTTGGCGGCCATTTTGGGCGCCATCTTGGAATTTTAGACATGGCAAAAACTTCAAATACTAGAATTAAATGCCAATGACCAGGCAGTCTTATCTAAATTTTAATGTTATCAATTTATTACATGTTTTGATATTAAATACCCAATTTTCTTTAATTTTGCTATTTTGGCGCCATTTTGGGCGCCATCTGGATTTTTTAGATATGGCAAAAACTTCAAATACTAGAATTTAAATGGCAATGACCAGGTAGCTATATTCCAACATTCATTTTATGAATTTATTACATGTTTTGATATTAAATACCCAATTTTCTTTAATTTTGCCTAATTTGGCAGCCATTTGGATGCCATCTTGAATATCGGGAGAGTGCAGGGAAATTTATTTTGTTAACATCTCAAAAGTGTTATAGGACCATAAAGCAAAGCTAAAAAAGTTGGTTGGTAGAGCCACCCCCCCCCCTGGGGGTCAGCGGCCTACCCTCCGTAGATACTCCCCTATCATTGTCCGAGTTTTCATACGATGTTTTGTCTATCACATGGAAGCATATCACCAAAAACATCCGCCAGCTGTTGATAACATATAAAGGAAACATTTCAATGTCATTAGATTTAACTGGGGTAATGATAGAAATATGACCTAATACCAAAATCGCAATTTTGATGGGCGTTTGAAAGTCAAATTTATTCCCTTATGCGTTATGTAAACATTATGAAACTTTAGGGGACACGCCGTATATAGGTGAAACGACAATTACTGTTGACTAGTTGTATTAAAAAACTCGTAATTGCTTTCATAGTGTAGTTTCATTTGAAATATGCCATTTATTTGTCTGTGGCTCATAAAGCATAAATTCGAACTGAACTGTGATCGAACAAAAAGGGTTAAAATGTTTGAAACTTTCAGTTTAAAAATGAAGGATGAGACTCTAAAATTTGCCTAAGTTATTTTGACAAAAAGGAAGAAACCAACAGTGTTCAAAGATGACAATATCGTGAAATACGAAACAAGCCCAGATTAACTTCAAACCATAATGCAAACATCACATAGATGCATCTAAAATTTAAAGATCGATAGAACTTTCAACAAAGGTCGTTGAAGATTCTTGTTTTCTTTTTAATGATGATTTTGTTTTAAAACATCCTGTTAACGTTGTTTGCTAAGAAATCCATTATCAAAGAGATGTTGGTTTGTTTTCACGCATGCCACTTACTAGCATTTGGCGCCAGCAAAGTGTCAACTTGACCACAGTGTCGCTAACGTACATGTAATTATAGCTTTCAGTCAATTACTTATACTATTATAATTTTATTAACTTTTTCAATTCCGTACGATTCTACAACTATATTGCACTAACTTTTGGAACAAAAGAATATAACAAATACTGGATCCAAATCCTAACAGGAGTATTCTCTGCAGATACAGCTTCACAATTTAAAGCAATAACAGCACATTTTTTTAAAAGCGCCCAATTTCCACATATTTTAAGATTTTTGCACAGTTGCATTGGTAATTGACTAATGAACAATACCTGTGAATGGTAGAGCTCAAAACTCATTATGTGTCGCAGAAGAAGGACTTTTATAATTAGAATAATTAATATCGGATATCTCCGATAATAATTCAACGGCTGCTGGAAACGTCCTTTCAATATGAAATAGCCGGGAAGTTGCGCTATGTACGTGTCTAAGGTCATCCATAAGTTGTTCCGTCAGTTCAGAAGAGTCAAGTTACAGATCATTTTCGGGAGGTGACGCTATTTCATCATGGACGGACATAAACTTGGCGTTTCCAGCTCCGCCATTAAATTACAATCAGTGATCACGATTCTAATTACAAAATCGCTTCTTTTCTGACAATTTATGTATAGTTTACTAGACAATTACCAACACAACAGTGGAAAAAAATCTCAAATTTTAAAAATTGGGGGCGTACTTCAAAAATGTGCTGTTATTGCTTTAAGTGAAGTCAAACTTTTAGAATACATTCCAAATCACCACCATCAGCACCATCATCATCCTCATCATTATCCTCAACATCGTCATTATCATCGTCATCGTCGTCCGTCGTCGTCATTGTAGTCGTCGTTGTCGTCGTCATCGTCCTTCGACTTCCGTCGAGATTTGTGACACACTTCTTTCCCAAACGTCTTGGGAAAGAAGTTCCCAAACTTCAAATCCCGCATTGCTGTTTCATGTTCATCAACGTGATGCAGGTATCTCTGCATAGCATATCAGGGTAGGTTAGCAGTCTACCATTTGGACATGGACGTCTCCACAGAAGAAGATCTGATGTAATCTGGTCATCGGCTTTCTTCTCTGTAACAATTGTACAGATAGATCTCCATAGATCTGGATCTGGTAGGATGTTTCTTCCAGGAGATGTTTTGAACTCACTTGAAAAGCTTGGTGTGAGTTAAGCTAATGCATTATAATGACGCTAATTCCTGGAAGAGTGGCATTACACATCTGATCATTTTGTAGATATGTACATGGGAAACTCACGATTTTGGACCGAATGTTACACTACTGCAAAGCGTCAAAATATCTCAGGTATCCAAAGGCGATAAATTTCGATCAATAAAATACAAGAACTTTCCTTACGTAATAATAATTTATTTGACTAATGTTTTAGTGTACTTCGGAGCGGAATTTGCGCGAGAAGTCTCGTTTTGCCTCTATAGTCTTTCGAACATGATTTTTTTTATATCTGGCACGTGAAACATGTTCAAAAAGCTAGCATCGCCCTACAAGCTAGCGACGGCCGACGTCTGCCATGAAGTATGAACCCACCATAATACAGCAATAAGCTTCAATGGTTTCATGTGGGTTAAGCAAACTCTAGTAGATTTCAAAATAAGCGAGACCTCATTAAAAGTTTTAGGTCTGTCCATTCACCGTGAGAGGTAAGAGGGAATATTTTAATGGCCACAGGTAGAAAAGTTTATGGTACTCATACAATGTATAGTAATGTAGCTAGTAAATAAATGTTGACATAAAATGTTCACATCTAAGATAGCTTGGATGTTTCATTTGAAGTATCAGGATTAAAACACCAGCAAATATTAAATTAAATGTTGTTATTTGAACATAACTTATCTTTGACACTTCAAAATATCATTCTGTATCACAGTACTGGAGAAATAATGCATTCTGATATCAATGCACACATAACACAACTAAGTTTTTATTTTGCTATAAAAAGTGGGCCAAACCTGTATACGACATTAGCACAAAACGGATTTGGCAAGTCCTTCTATCATTAACAGACCATTGTTGAACTGAATGCATCGGTTTCCAGTAAGCCGATTCGGTAAAGTAACTTTGTACCATGGACACAATATGTTTGTGATGGCAACAAAGGCCTAGTCTCCACATGGCCGGGGATTGAACCATCATCCCTATGGATTTATGTATGGAGTCTCACGTAATTTGAAATCTACTATAGTAGAAGCACATTTTAGAGTTAGTTTAGTTGTTGAAAACTTTTTTTTTATCGAAAAGCTGGTGAAAGGCAATTAGGCTAATTGAGGTCATAATACAAGGCCGTCCTGTTTAGATCCTCTTCCTTTCAAACTGCACTTAACATACTTAATTATTATTATTATTCATCGGGCTTCGGGGTTGTTTTAAGAAATATAAAATTATATTTATGATTGATGACTCACAAAGCCGTTTAAAAAGCTTTTAATGTTCACATGACGTATGCGATATAACTGTCTGGGAGTATGTCTGTGTTGAAGTATTATCAGATCCTATTCAAAATGCTACATAAATGTCAACTTTCAGACATTAAATATTGACACTCAATTAATAGTTCATATGAAAGAAGAGATTGTGAACTATGATGAACTGAGAGAAATAATGAATATACACATCTACAGCGAGCATTATGTAAGGTTGATCTGGATACCACAATCTGATTATTCATTAGTTAACATTGGCAGTCACTCTTGTCGCAACTTTAAGTTTAATAAATTATGAATAACGATGAAAGCAGCCTAAATTATTTTCATACGTCCGACTGACGCCTTTATTAGATTTATTACATAAAAACTATGATCTTTCAAAAAAGTCAAGTTTTGCCAAAGTATTTGGTAAAGATACAGTAAAACCTGATTTACTGTATCTGAAATGCGTCATAACTGTCATTAGTTTACTGTTTAATTTAGCGAATTGGATAGGCGAAGGTGTTTTTTCTAAAACAGTTGCGTTGTGGGATAGACCAATACACCCTCAGGTCCAAAACACACGAAATTATAAGGTTTGTCTGTGTTTCATCAGACCAACGCATAAAACATAACATTTATAGTTTTTTACAAGTGTTTAGTACCCTCAAAATTTTGATTAAAATATTATTTTCTCAATTTTATTTAAGAAAAGATTTCTCACGGGAAAAGTACTTTGTTTATGATAAAAAAAAAAGAAAGCAGGGGATTTCCCTAGTTTGTTTTTGCAAGGTGCACTTGTTAGATTGCACAATAGGGGAAATGGGGAATTCCCCAAGATGTAAACTTAGAACTGAGTCAACTTGTTTATGCATTGAGATCAAAAACATGTTGTATGATCCAGGGATTCCCCTATAAAGTTAAATGTGAAGTGATGTAATTCAGATGATGTAATTTATGTGAATTCCAATTGGTTAGCTAGTGCAAGGTTATGTTTATGCATGATTCTGTGGTAATATTTATTTTAAGACTTGGGAACTTTGTGAAGTCAGTATATAATGGAGATTTGAGTTAAGTCTCGCCGCCAGCAACCACCAGTAACAAGTAGCTAGAAGTTATAGCTAGTTTATTCTGCAATGAGTAGCAGACCATAAAGTACCTTGTGCCAGGATTTATAATTCCATGTGAGCAGTGTGCTATAATTATTCTACTGTCGTCTTTGAAGCCAAAAAGTGCTGGGAATCAAAATAGGATTCCAAATTGTGGACAGATAGAAATCGTGGTGATTATCTTGGACTGATATACTGTGGAATATTAGTGTCGTCGGGGGACTTATTTAACCTTGTCGTCTTGAACTGCTGGACAAAGTTAACTTCAGGACTGAGAAGATTCCCATGGAATATATTACCTGAGGAGTTTTATGTGACTTTGCATACTGTCATTTTGGAGTCTTCGCTGTGAGGACATATCAACGTTGAACTGCAACGTTTTTTTTTTTTTTTTTTTTTAAATAAATGAACTTTGATTAAGATTAGAATTGTTAAGTGTATTTTTGAATTGTATAGATAATTGTACTTTGGACATACCAAATTCTTGATCCAATCTGATTAAAATCATTAAATCTGTTTTGTTATATAAAATTCAGATCACTTGTGCCAATGCTCTTTTTTTGTGTTTTGTGAAAGGTATTTCTGACCTTAGACGTCCACGAGACGTCATAACAGAATTGAGGGCTCGTCCGGGAATTGGAATTGAGATAAATTTGAGCCTTATTTTGCAAAATATACACACCTAAAAAGTGTTATAATATTGTAAACATTGTGCACATTTTGGCATACAACATTTTGTGTGTATTACATGTACTACCTTGTAGTTTGGTTCAAGTCAATACTATATTGGGTGTAGAGTACAATCACAAAGGAGTTTAATCCAGAAGAGTTTATTGGGCAAATAACTTGGCAGAAGTTTGATGAGCTTAGAAAAAGCCTGAGTTAATGAAACTAGCCAAGCGTTTATTACTTGATGCAAACCCATGCTATGAGAAAGCAAGTCTTCAAAAATAGCTTGATTGAAAAATGTGTCCAGGAAGAAGTTTGGGATAGTTCATAGTTGGATAGGATAGAAGAGTTTCTGGAACAGGGTGCAAGTGACGCAGTTAGTAAAAGAAATTGAAATGCAAATGGAAAAAAAGATTGCAAATTGAATAGAAAAAAAATTGGCAAATGCAGTGCAAAAAGAGAAAGGAATTAGAAATGAAAATGCAAATGAAATGAGACATTAGATGGTATTGCACATGCACCCCCAAATGGATATGAACAAGAAAGAGCTTGAGCTCAACTAGATTTTTTAGAAAAATTGAAACAACAGGCTATCTCATCCGACTCGTCGCAAACCCTCTGGGGCTTGATAGCGGCGAAAAATATCGCCTGGTTCCAAATTTCAGGAACAAGAAGAGACAATCACTTCTTACACTTTGAAAAAAATTGCCACTAGCTTGAAAATGGCCCAAGGAATCTTGGTCCTTGTTGCTACAGTCAGTGTTCCTTGGTAAAGCCCTGAGAAATATATTCAAACGCATCCATTCATTATACAGATGTAGTGGATTATGACAAGGTTAAGGCGGCAGTGCTCAAAGCATATCAATTGGTACCAGAGGCGTATCGACAAACTTCAGTCTTGTCAGAAACGATGACCAGCCCATGTTGAATTGTGCCCGTTTAGAAGGAACAAAGTTTGAATCGCTGGCTTCTCTCAAAAGAAGTCGGCAAAATTTTGGTCAACTTTATGGAGTTGATGTTAGTTGTAATAGTTCAACGTGTCTACATCCGAGATCAAAGCACATCTGGATGAAAACAAATTTGACAGTTTGCGTGAAGCATTCGTAAAGGCCGACGATTATGCTTTGACTCACAAACTAAGTAACTATTAGGCCTAGCCAAGATTTACTAGGTACACGTACAATAATAAGTTGGGTTCTAACAAAGACTTCTCAATGTTTAGCACTCGGCGAGGGGAAATCCCACTCAGGTTCCCATGAAAAGGGGAGTAAGAAAGTAATGGCGCTAATCTAAAGCATGGGACGGGACCCAAATCACAGTTCACACTCAATCACTGTAAGAAGCCAGGACATGCAAGGTCACGGTGTTGGGAGATACTGGCTATCCACCCAAAATGGATAGAGCCAAAGTGAGTCAAAACCAATTAAATAGGTTGTGCAGTTACTTGAGGTCGAAAAGTTCATTTCTTTCTGTTCAAAACAAGAAATCCACAAAAGGGAATTGACACACAGCAAAAGTAAGGGATGACTTTAAGCCTTTTGTTTTGGAGGATTTGTGTCACTTTCAGGTGATAGTTTAATCCAAAACCCCATTAGAATCATGCGGGACACGTGTGTGCACAGTCTATTATATTGGAGGGAGATGCAGTTCGTCATTGGATATTGAGAGTTCCACAGGAACTATAGTGCATTGATTCAGGAATATGTATGGATTGTATCAGTGTCCCTCTGCAACAAATGAATTTAAATCAGCCTTGGTTTCTGACTGCACAATTTGTTTTAGACAAGAACTCCCAGTAAAAAGGGCATCCATGTTGTTAGAGAATGATTTGGCAGGGGAAAGTACTCCTCAATCCCATAGTTTCCCAGGTGCCCTGTACTGTGGATAAGTTTGATGAGGAATTAGACATTTTCCCATCATGTGCAGTAACTAGGTCACTGACCAGAAAAGCCTCACAGGAAAACAGTGAGCCAGTGATGAGTCAAAATACTCATACATATAGGAAGAGCGTCGAGGATGACTTGGTCCCAAATTTAGAGGATAGTTTTCTCTCAAAGTTAGAGGAACTTGGAGGTCATCTTCCCTCTTCAGGGGAGACTAAATTCCCTGTTAGTGAAAATCCAGCCCCTGAGCACAAACAAAGTGACAAGCTGGTAAACAATGAAAATCCAGCCCCTGAGCACAAACAAAGTGACAAGTTGGTAATTAACAATGAAAATCCAGCCGCTGAGCATGATAGAGTTAGGGACTGTAAAGGAGACCCTTTAAGCCATGACAAGCTGGTAAATGAGCAGCACAACGACCCAGCACTTAGGAAATTAGGTGAGAGGGCATGGTCGCAACAGGAAACCAAGCAAATTCCTGTATGTTTCTACAAGCAAAATGGTGTCCTCATGAAAAATGGCGGCCACCTGATGCACTTGTAGATGAAGAATGGAAGGTTGTGCATCAAATTGTAGTGCCAAAGGTATACCATAGGGAAGTGATAGGCATAGCCCATGATAATCCCATGGCAGGACACTTAGGTGTGAGAAAAACACATGACAGAATTAGGAGTCATTTTGGTGGCCTACACTCAGAAAAGATGTGTCTGAGTATTATAAGACTAGTCACACATGTCAAATGGTGGGCAAGCCCAATCAGAAAATTCCTACTGCTCCCTTGCAACCAATACCAGCATTTGATGAGCCATTTAGTAGGGTCTTAATAGATTGCGTAGGACCACTTCTAAAGACCAAGTCAGGAAATCAGTATTTACTGACCATTATGTGTGCTTCCACACGATTCCCTGAGGCTATACCCTTGAGAAATATTAGGGCACAGAATATAGTGAAAGCTCTAACAAAGTTTTTCACCCTAGTAGGCCTTCCAAAATCAATTCAGTCTGATCAAGGATCAAATTTCATGTCAGGTTTGTTCCAACAAGTTATGGACCAGTTGGGAATTTCACAGTACAGTTCTTCAGCATACCACCCAGAATCCCAGGGGGCCCTAGAAAGGTACCACCAAACATTGAAAACAATTATCAAAACCTATTGTTTTGAATTTGAGAGGGATTGGGATGAGGGAGTTCATCTCCTGTTATTTGCTACCAGGGAGGCTGTACAAGATTAGGATTTAGTCCATTTGAGTTGGTGTTTGGTCACAAAGTAAGGGGACCATTGAAACTACTGAAAGAAAAGTGGTTGTGTGAAAATCCTGATGTGAATTTGCTAGACTATGTGTCTTAATTCAGACACAGGCTCCAAAGAGCCACAGAAATTGCCAAACAAAATCTCAAACAGAGCCAGGCAAAAATGAAAACATGGTATGACAAAGATGCCAGGAACAGAGTATTCAAACCAGGTGACGAAGTTTTGGCACTTTTGTCAATACAAGGGCATCCTTTGCAAGCCAAGTATTCTGGACCATATGAGATTGAGAACAAAGTGGGAGACCTTGACTATGTGATCAAAACACCAGGTAGACGTAAAAGTCGACAGCTATGTCACATAAATGCTCAAAGAGTATAATGAAAGAGGTGATGATACTATTAAGCCTGCGTGTATAATGTCAGTCAGTGTTAGTGATGAGTGTGCAAATGATGACATCACTGAGTCAGTACCTGAACAAGACAGCACTGTAAACACAGAAAATGATTATGGTTTCAAATTGCAAAATTCTGACATACTTGCCAATTTAGACAAGAAATTAGGTCATCTCCCAGAGAGTCAACAAGATGAATTAAAAGCATTAATTCAGAAGTGGGAAGATTGTTTTCCTGATGTACCCAGTGAGACACATGTCATAACCCATGACATTGATGTAGGTGACTCCGAGCCTATAAAGCAACATCCTTATAGAGTGAATCCAATCAAGTTGCAACATATCAGAAATGAGGTGAAATACATGTTAGACAATGGAATAGTAGAACAGAGCAATAGTGAATGGAGCTCCCCATGTATTCTTATTCCCAAACCTGATGGTTCATTTCGTTTTGTCACAGATTTTCGGAAAGTCAACCTCTGTTCCAAAACCGACTCATATCCGATCCCTCGGATTGATGATTGCATAGATAGAGTTGGAAATGCCAAATTTGTTAGCAAGTTTGATTTGTTGAAGGGGTATTGGCAAGTTCCCCTCACTGACCGTGCCAAAGAAATTTCAGCCTTTTGTACGCCCGATGGCCTATACCAATGCATTTGGTCTCAAAAATTCTGCCGCAACATTTCAGAGATTAGTGAACAGAGTAGTTGCAGACATAGGAAATTGTGAAGCCTATGTGGATGATCTCCTTGTGTGCAGTGAAACATGGGAAGAACACATGAGACAGCTCCATCAGTTATTTGAGAAATTATCTCAAGCAGGTTTGACTGTGAATCTGGTGAAAAGTGAATTTTGCCATGCAAATGTCACATACTTATGGCATGTTGTTGGACAAGGGCAAATTAGGCCAATCACTGCAAAAGTTGAAGCAATTGAGAAATTCACCACACCACAAAGCAAATGAGATCTCATGAGATTCTTAGGTATGGTCGGGTATTACAGAAAATACTGTCCAAATTTCTCAGAAATTGCGTGTCCGCTGACCAACCTTCTGAAGAAAAACGCCAAATTTGTGTGGTCAGAGCAATGCCAAAAAGCGTTTGAGAAAATCAAGTCTTTTTTGATGAATGAGCCAGTTTTGATTGCGCCAAACTTTCAGAAACAATTCAAGTTGGCAGTTGATGCCATTGATGTATGCTGTGGTGGAGTTCTCATGCAAGCAGATGAAAATGATGTAGATCATCCTGTATGTTATTTCTCAAAGAAGTTTGACAAACATCAGAAAAACTACTCAACAATTGAGAAAGAATGTCTTGCATTGCTATATTGTCATTGCAAAAGTTTGAAGTGTACTTGAGTACAACAGTGCACCCAGTGCTAGTGTACACGGATCACAATCCGTTGACTTTCATCCACAAGATGAAAAACAGAAATCAGAGACTTGTCAGGTGGAGTTTAACTCTACAACAATACAATCTGGACATAAGACATATCAAAGGAAAAGAAAATGTCTTGGCAGATGCCTTGTCCAGAGCTGCCTAAAATTTTATTCAGAAATTTAGTATTACAACTTGTAATATAGACTGAAGGCAGCAATGCAAGAACATTGTAATAAAAAGTGTAAAATTTGCACTGTGTAAACTGTATGTAAATTAAACCACAAAATGGTTAAAGGTATAAAGCCAGATTTTGGAAAATTTTCATTTCATTCAAATTTTCTTTTTAAGGGGGAGGATGTTATATTACCCTCAATTTTTTTTTTAAATATTATTTTCTCAATTTTATTTGAGAAAAGATTTCTCACGGGAAAAGTACTTTGTTTATGATAAAAAAAGAGATCAAGGGATTTCCCTAGTTTGTTTTTGCAAGGTGCACCTGTTAGATTGCACAATAGGGGAATTGGGGAATTCCCCAGGATGTAAACTTAGAAACTGAGTCAACTTGTTTATGCATTGAGATCAAAAACATGTTGTATGATCCAGGGATACCCCTATAAAGTTATATATGTGAAGTGATGTAATTCAGATGATGCAATTTATGTGAATTCCAATTGGGTAGCTAGTGCAAGGTTATGTTTATGCATGATTCTGTGGTAATATCTATTTTAACACTTGGGAACTTTGTGAAGTCAGTATATAATGGAGATTTGAGTTAAGTCTCGCCGCCAGCAACCACCAGTAACAAGTAGCTAGAAGTTATAGCTAGTTTTATTCTGCAATGAGTAACAGACCATAAAGTACCTTGTGCCAGGATTTATAATTCCATGTGAGCAGTGTGCTATAATTATTCTACTGTCGTCTTTGAAGCCAAAAAGTGCTGAGAATCAAAATAGGATTGTGGACAGATAGAAATCGTGGTGATTATCTTGGACTGATATACTGTGGAATATTAGTGTCGTCGGGGACTTATTTAACCTTGTCGTCTTGAACTTCTGGACTGAGAAGATTCCCATGGGATATATTACCTGAGGAGTTTTATGTGACTTTGCATACTGTCATTTTGGAGTCTTTGCTGTGAGGACATATCAACGTTGAACTGCAACGCTACTTTTAGTTGGAGACATAAATGAACTCTGAGTAAGATTAGAATTATTAAGTGTATTGTGAAGTGTTGCGATAGATAATTGTACTTGGACATACCAAATTCTTGATCCAATCTGATTAAAATCATTAAATCTGTTTTGTTATATAAAATTCAGATCATTTGTGCACAAGGCTCGTTTATTTGTGTTTGAAAGGTATTTCTGACCTTAGACGTCCACGAGTCGTCATAACACAAGTATTAGTATTTTAGTGTAATAATGGTCTCCATCCCTTCATATTCATACATCATCACTAAATATACAGACAGAAACAACTTAATGGATAGGGGATAATGGTTTAATATCATAATCTCCTTTTTTTCTAATGTTAACGGCAAAAAGCGAGAAGGGAAACAAAGATATAGTTCCAGAACATTATATTAGAAATATTCCCTATATATATATATATATATATATTTGCTTGTATAAATGTGTGTTGTTGCTAGGTGTGTGTGTGTGTGTGGTGGGTGGTGGTGGTGTGGGTGTGTGTGTGTGTGTGAGGTGTTGGTGTGTACAGCACATACAAAACCAAGAGTTGTGTGAGGTTAGTGTGTTTACACACACAGTAATTGTAGTAGTTGTGTGTGAACTGTGTGTACGTCACAACAAAAGTAGGAGTTGTAGCAATTCGAGGAGCTCCTACCATTGTTGTGTGTATGTCACATACAAAACTAGGGAGTTGATGTGAAGTTTCTTACATACAAAAGTAGGAGTTTTTAATAACTGCTATAAAGGTCAACGTCGGTCACTGCATGCGACTACAGCCACACAAAATGAATTTCAGATCATTTTGATCCCCGCTTCGAAATTGCTTTTCAAAGTCAAATGACGTGTTAATTTTCAATTACAAACCAAATACTATTATAATACAAAGGCTGCGGTATAAAAAGTGACCTCTTGATTTAATAAACACCATTAATCGCTATACACCCAGATATTCTATATAAAAAAAATGGTAACGTTAAAGCAACGAAAAAATCCCTGTTTTACGCAGGGGGGAAGGACGCCCGTTGTTCGATATAGAGTTGGATTTTGGAGGTTGCAGGCTCCTGTGGAGCTCTATGGAAAAAATCCCTAAATCGCCTTAATATGCCTGATTGATTCCCCAAAACCGCTGATGAATTCATTCAATTTTGGCCATACGGCAAGAAGACATCATGTAAAGCAATTTTGTTCTGCGAACTTTTAGTTCGTAGAAGAAAATTTGGGAGGAAAAATGCATTTGAAAATTCAATTTTCGCGCCATTTCAAAAATCCCTTAGACTGCTGAGAACGTTATTATTCAAATTTAGTCTCCTTCTCAGGTATATGGCGGTATATACCACGCCTATCGACTCCACACGGTCCGAGCACGAACGTATACAAACGCCAACGAGACTACGGACGCTCATGCACCACAACGTATACCCGACGCGTATTGACAGGATCTGGCTCATATCGCACCCACATTTGCTCAAATTTCCTTCCAGACCTGATTTGTCATAGTTTATCGCCATTTGTTCGTGAAGTTAACGTAAGAAATTCGTTTTATGGGTGTGGCCTTTTGTTGCAGTGGTAAAACCGTTTTTTTTTCGCACAGTTAGGACAGAAAAATGACCGTATCATGACCCTTAACACCATATAATCTATATACATGATTACTGGGTATTTATATTAGCGTGCTAATTTCAGTGATTCCAAATAAATCCGACCCCTGTTTTACGGGCCTGAACGACCCTGATTTTTCATGTTTGCAGATTTTTTTTTTTTTGATTTTTTCCAAAAATCATTGTAAAATCAGCCTGTTTTAGCACAAATTCTTTTTAGAAAAAGAAAATTTGTTTGGTAAAAAAAAAAACATTTTTCTCATCCTGATTTCAGATTCTGGGGCTATTTTAAAGCCAATTTTGCCCTCCAGAAAAGAAAAAAAAATAAAAAAATCGCCCGACCCACCGACCCTACTTTGAACCGTTTTTCGTCTTCTCGCAATATTCTTTTCACATTTAGATCTCTTACAGTGGCGATACAACAAAGAATACAAAGTTTCAGACATTTTCAATCAGAGGCCATGCAAGCAAATAGGTATCAAGATTTTTTAGTCGTTGCCGGACAACATAGTTTAATGGTGTGCAACTTTGAGTTAGGAAAAATGCGTCGTCGTTTGTTTGGGCAAGGCGCGTTCGCTTTCTACTGCCACCATTGGTTGTTGAAGCGTTTGAAGAGTACTTGCTGTTAAAACCTTATTGTTAGAACCCTTTAATAATGGTAAATGGCATATAGATTTTCTTAAAGGAAATGATAATAAGAACCTATAAACAAAACAATCGATTTAAATTTTAATAAAATCCAAACTAGTATTTTAACAAATCGTTGACAAACCGCGGAAATGTATCAGTTTGAAGCAGCACACGTTCTTGTACGCCTGAGTACCTCGATTCAATTTACTGATAGAAATGCGGGTATATAGACCGTATTCAATATGACGTCAGCCACCAGACATGTTGGTGGACAAGATGCATAAGTTCCAGGACTACAATACATTAAGCTGTCAATCGATCCATGTTTAGCGATTGCACAGGGATCATTGACAGGTGAATGTATTGTAGTCCTGGAATGTGTCTATCTTGTCCGCCAACATGGCTGCCTATTGAATACGGTCTATACTGCTAAAACTTAAAACGGGTGACAATTGTGTTTACAACAAGTATTTTATTAAAGACAGTGGCGTACCGAGGCAGTCGATCCAGTGGGGGGAAATTCCCAAGTCGTCCCACCAGAAGGAGTAAAATTCCTTAGTCGTCTAGGAGATTTGCGCCAATTAAATCTGAACTTAACGAAATTGCCATATTTACATTAATTTTGCCCAAAGTTAGGCTGATGATAAGATATATTTTGATCCATATTTTGCCCCCACTGTCGTTACGTCACTGATCAAAGATGCTCAACATCACGATGAATGGGGCCAGATAGTTCTGTATTTATGAAGAAAGAAGTTTCTTTTTCATGTAGTGAATAATATATCAAAATGCAGCAGAGATTATTCAAGCATTCTGAAATGAATCCACAACAGTAAATTCCACTTATTTGAAACAATTTTAAAATGTCAATAAATTGTTGTCTTACTGCTAGCCGGTGGCAATGTCATCACCTTTCATTTTACACATGTCATGCTTTTTTGGCAGGTGCTGAAGAGCACGTGATCAGTAACTCTCATACCATTGCCTTTGTTGTTTTCTTTGAACACGTTAAATGTTATACAAATACTACATGGTTAGAGGGAAATAGGGCACACTATTATTCTGGGGGAATTGGCTCCAGGCCTGTCACCTTGAACGCGAAGGGTGAGGGGTGATAGGCCCGTAGCCAGTAACAAGCCTGCCGTATTCCTCCGATAACCATGTAGTATTTGTTTTATTAAACCTCACTCTGACTCTGGGGACGAGGTTGTAGGGAAACAGTTCAAATTATTTTCTTAGGGAAATAGCACTTGTAATCGGAAATAGCACTTGTAATCATGATTATGTTCATAAATATTCATGAGGTGTAATAAATTGATCTGCCCGGGCTAATATAAGTGCAACGTTTATTAAATTAATCTCATATCTAGTAGTCATGGAAAGCTGCAATGGAATTTTAGTTTATTATAACCAATTTCCGGAATTATCTGCAAAACCTAGATTCTCATCGGCAAATAGTTTTTCGATTTAGTGGTTAAAAATATACACAGCCTCTAATAACATTATTTTCATTTTAATGTTATGAAAATAATTATAGTAGAAGCTCTATATATTGAGAATCTAGAATTTACCGTGGATAAAAATATCATACACATATTTGGAAATTTCCCACACAAGCACTTTAATCTTAACATCCAAATTGTTTTAAATTAGTGGAAGTGATTATAATATTAGTTTTATTTAATATAGTTGAATATGTTTCCTTTGCTAAACTCACTCTTTAAGACAACTGTACTTGACAAGAGTATGTAATTCTTCCAGTACAATTTTTGCACTGGTTGTTACATGAATAAGTGACAAAAAGTACCTAAATGAACAGAGCTCATCCCAATCTTGTAGTCTAGCAGATTATATGGGTTCCCATGCAACCCCCTTAAAACTAAATTCTAACATGATTTTTAGAATCTGTACGACATCTACTTAAAGAATTTTGATGTTACCAAAATCAAATATTGTCCCACGGGGTCCGTTTGGCGGCCATCTTGGATTAAGAGGGATTAATCGTACAAAGTGCTTCAATATAGTTGAAAAGTATCTCAAATGATTCGTCTCATCGTAAGGAATCAGAAAATATATAGTTTGGCATATCTGTGATGTTCAGTTACAGAGATATGGGTGAAAATGCCATAAAGGTCATTGAACTTTTGATTGGTCATTGTACAAGGGGCCAAATTTTCAAAATGCTTCAATATTGACAAAAGTGGTGTCAAATTGTTGGTATGAGCATGACCAATCTGGAAATGTACAGTTTCCATGATTTCAGATCTTCCATTTTGGTTTATCAGTTAGGAAAGAGATGAGTTGTCCCTAATTCCCATACAAAACAATACAAATTTGATAAAAGGTAACTTTACACCGAATTTTACCACCTAACTAAACATCCTAGATAGTGCAAACTATACTTTTCTGGATTGCTCATGTTCAAAGCTACAATTTGATACCGAATTTGTCAAGATCCATGCATTTTGAAAATAAGGCCCCTGTACAATGACGAATCAAAAGTGCAATGACCTTTATCACATTTCCACCCATATCTCTGCAACTGAATAGCACAAATATGCCAAAGTATAGATTTTATGATTCCTTATGATGAGGCGAATCATTTGAGATACTTTTCAACTCAATCAAACCATTTTATTCTGACGGATCTCTTTGGATCCAAGATGGCCGCCAAACGGACCCCGTGATTTTGGTAACATCAAAATTCTTTAAGCAGATGTCGTAGAGATTCTAAAAATCATGTTAGAATTTAGTTTTAAGGGGGTGCATGGGAACCCATGTAATCTGCTAGACTATTGCAATTTAAGTACATTTTGTCACTATAAATTCATGTAACAACCAGTGCAAAAATGTATTGGAAGAAATGCATTGTGGGAAGAACACTATACCTCCTTTTATGCTGGAAAGTTAACATTTATTTCAAATAAATGTCAGCAAGAAAGGGTTACAAAACTTTTACGATGTGATATCAATTTAACCATTAAGTAGCAGTTATAAAAAGAATATCGTCCGTTGTTTCCGTGAAAGCTACTTTTAAAATTCTTGCTAGACAAGTGATTTATCATTGTATTTTGAGCGTTAACTATTTTTAAACATTCTAATTGCGATCAATTTTCATCGATATTTTGGTGTGTGTACGTTTGTGGGATATGCCTTATAGGGTGGTTTTAAGCCTTGGAATTTTTTTTTTTGGGAACCTTTTAGAAAATGTCCCTAAAATTTGTATTAGTTCTTAGAGACAACCCTAATTTGCAATTTACGGAATTAAGCGCACCGTAGTATTAACGATTTATGACTGTGATATGAATTCTTGCCCAGTGGAGAGCCCGGGTGGAGAGCGATATTTTCATATAAAATGATATTAAAGGGACATTTCGTGTTCCACAACCTCGTACCCCCGACTTACCTCAAAAGGTTGAGATTTTTATATCATCTGAATCTTTAACCTTAGCAATCCATTTGTACCTAATCTTACGTGCAAATTTGCAATTCGTATTTTCTTTCCGTAAACGGACCGAAATTACAGCACAGTGGTCTATGGGACGTGGGAGAGAAGCAATTGCTCATAACACAAAACCGCAAGATCGGAATCAAATCAAATTTTGTGAATACGATTTTCTCAAGGATATCTAGTGAACCATGAATAAACCCGAAGGTGCTGGAATCACGGAATGCTCCTTTAAAGTTAAGGTGAATATTGTATACCACAAGGTCGGCTTTAAGTACCTTGTAAGCCCCATATCGGACACACAAAATTAGTTTATGTGGCAAAGATAACCACTTTTAAATTCGTCGTAATTAGCCGGCCATTTTGTATTTGTTGGCCATTTTGCATTTCAGACCAGATTCTGGATACATACCAAACTAATTCAAAAGTGCACCTTTTTAAAACGATGAAACCACCGAAAAATCTAATAAAAAAGTTATATAGATATTTTAAATATAACTGAGATGATTTTGACGATCATTTGGTGGATATCTTGGATTTGAGGACAAATCCTGAGCAATCTTCAGACTAAGTACAAAGGACGTTTTGCACAGGAGGACGGAATCACCGAAAAACCTATGAGAGAAAAATACCTAGAGTACTATAAATCCAATTAAGATAATTTTGGCAGATAAATTTTTATCCTTCATCTTTCTGGGCCTAAATTCAAAAGATAGTGGTTCAAGAATCAAGATGATAGAAACATTGCAAAAACGTTGATAAGTAAAAAGTCTACATGCATCTAGAGCGTTCGGCTCGTGATCCGAAGGTCGTGGGTTCGAGACCCACTGTTGCCAACGCGTTGTGTCCTTGGGCAAGACACTTTATTCTCGATTGCCTCTCTCCACCCAGGTGCTAAATGGGGAGCTGCTAAGGATATTGTCCATTGAGCGCCGCCCAAAGGTATGAGTATGCCTTGGGTATGTATGGCAGCTGACGTTTTCCATAGGTAGCGGTAATAATTGTAAAGCGCTTTGATACACGTGAAAGGCGCTATATAAATGCTGCAATTATTATTATTATTATCTAATTTATGTACTTTTAGCGGCCTTTACGAATTTGGCGGCCATTTTGAATTAGGGCAGAATCCGGGGTAGCCCCCAGGCTAATTTTAAATGGTCCAGTTTCAGGATGATGAATCCGCTGAGAAACTTTTGACAGGAAAATGGCAGTTTTCTTGGCCTGGGACTTGTCTATAAAAGTGGTACTCTTAGAGGTTAAAACTAACGATTACGATTAGTACACTGTTTATTTTAAGGATGCTGTCAAGTCACAATGAGGTCACAACTCATACAGAAGGTCTATTTTGATTGGTTACTTTGATGGGTAAATATTCCATGTAATGAGCCAATCAAAGATACTGTCAAAATAAACCACCTTTTCTTCAAAATAATCATAAAGAACCTTATCTGTCCTTTTTTTCTGTACTGTGTATATACTTTGCTTTAATGGCGGTAAAAAAAAATTGTCGGAGAAGTCACTCCCGGTATGTGTCTAATAAGCTGTGTGTGAACTGAGTCTCTACCAAGTCTCCTACTTTCTGGCAGGAAAATCATTGTTCTGACCTCTCGGGAAAAGTTTATACTTTAAAGGTGCAACGAGAGATTTCAAATTACAGGTGTCCCTAAAAATGTGAAAATTTCTTTTTTTTTTCACTAATGTAAAGCTTTCCATTAAAAATGTCCCCATCTGGAAGGATTAAGCTGAGAAATGTTTCTTTGGTACAAAAATTGTGAATTTTCTAATTTCGTATAGGAGCAAAATAAGAAATTCAGCCTATGTTTTATATTGATATATAAGCAAATCAAAATCGTAATTTGTCCCTCTTTTAAGACATTCCTGTAGCCAAATACAAGGTCAGAAATCTTTTGAGTGTCTAATCTACATGAAATTACTGATATGACACAATATTTGGGTGCCACAAAATCTCTCGTTGCACCTTTGACAGTGTCTTACATTTTTTCCACATTTCAGAGTGATTTTTGACTTCCCCTAGAAATAGCTAATTACCAGTGGCTAATGGCTAAAGCGCACACCATAAGACATTAAGGAGATGTAAGTTTTTTTGGGAAAAAAATGCCCCATTAGTGACATGTAAGAGAAATCTGTAAATACCAGTGGCTGTAAAGCTTTCTTGACCCACAAATATTTTTCAAATTTCGTTGTCAACAAGTATTTAAATCCATAATTTCTACCAAAATATTTCTATTAAAACAAAAGAGATGGCGGTTATTTTGAAAATACTTCTTTCTTTTTGGTTTCCTTTCGTTGGTATTAATAATATTAAATACTTAAAACTGTTACGCCTGTGGTTTGTGATAGAACGCATTTGTCTCTGTATATGTGAAGAAACGCCAGTTTCCAGCCAAGTGCAAAAATCACGCATATTGTAAAATATCTTCTTATTAGGTTTATTAAGGATTCGCGTACATCAGTGTCCGCAAAACTTTAATATGTGCGCTACTTTTTGTGAGAAATAATTTAATGAGCTACCATCTCTAATTAGGTTTCAAGGTCACGTTAATACATGTCACTCAAATATATTTCTTCTGAAAGACTCTATTTTTTCCATGAATTTCGACACAAGATTGTTAATATCACTTCTTATTACTCATGCTAAATCCAGGTCATTAATTAAAGATGCCAACAGCATTCCACTTCTGTTGCTTTACATTGTTCATAATCTACCAAGCTCATTTGTTCTCATTTGCGTAACCCCAAAGCCAGTATTCCAATATGACGCAATCATTATATACCTCTAAGCTGTTCTTTCGGATTTTTGTCTGTTTTCTCCTTCTCGTTTTGCTCGGAGAATTTGATTAAAATCGATGCTTGTTGCGCAAACAGACCAGTGGCTCTGTACACTTCACTGTGCATCGACTCGTAAAGGTAGCCACTTCCATCAACCTCACTACAAATATAAACCGCTTGCAGGAATATTTGTCAAATGCTCTTCCAGTCACCATCCGTCTCTACTGCCTCTAATGATACAAGCGTCAAAAACAGACGCGTGGTCATATAAAATCAAATTGCAAGTGCATTTTAGTAACACTAAGTGTGAGAAAATCAAAGTAATTCGGCAAAAATGCGATTTCGTGGAGAATATTAACCCACATGGCTTACCGCATATGACGCACAGTTTTGTACTAATATGTTTTTTGTCATATTCTTGCGCAGTCAATATATTTTGTTATCACGTGCGCAAATGTGATTATTTGGGTATAAAACACCAAATTCAGATTGTGGTATAATGAAGTAAGTAAAACCCGCACACGGATTACTACTGGACGTCATCATCATCATATCGGACATTTTTCGTTATTGCTTGGGGCGACAAGGTGAAAGGCGAACTAAAAAAAATAGAACAGGTAAGCTTCCATGTTCAATTGCTTTTCTTCTTTATTCCTTACCCTCTGTTATCCAATTTCTTTAATAAAAAAAAGGTGTATAAGTGAGAGATACTTTGAAAGATTTAGAAGCACATACCGCTACACGTGCATTATCGTTTGTAACCGTTAAATCTATCAAACTAAATAAACTCTCCACTTTGTGGATATTCTATCATTTTACCTCTGATCAGTTAGAAATGACAAAGTAAAAAGTAAAACAAGCAATTATTGTAATAAATCTTAACATTTTATATCGTCTTGATTGCATAGCTTTACAAAATAAACCCAAATCGCATTTTGAATCGCACCGGCAAAATATTAAGCTTATTACAACCCCGGGGGGGGGTTCTCACTTTTGGTTTGGGTAGGGATGTGCGGCCGGGTGTTTGAACCAATACCCCGAAAATATACCAAAAATGACAGATTTGCTACCCGTCCTTATACCTGCTTTCGTGGAGATTCTGGGGCGAAGCCCCCGAAGCTGAGAGAAAACTAACTGTTAAAATGTATTTTGAGCCATTCTGGCAGCACTATTTTTCACATTTGTGGTTTGTAAACATTCTTCAAACCTGATTGACCATTGGAAAATCACTTGCAACAGAAATGCATTTTTTTTTTTTTTTTTTTTTTTTTTTTTTTTTTTTTTTTTTTTTTTTTTTTTTTTTTTTTTTTTTGAGACGTGCGTTAGAAAGCCTCACATTGGGGAAATTGCGAAAAACCATAAACTCTAACGCCCATTCTTACGCCTGTGTATTCAAAATCACTCTCCCGTGACAAGATGTTCAATAGATATACAAAAGAATAGGCCCTCGCGTTAGACGTTTATGGTCCTTCGCAACCTCCCCACTAATATATCATCACCGTAACGAATTTTAAAGCTCATAAATCATCTTTCAGTCTTAAAGAAATACAATTCATGCTCACTATTTGGTTGCTTAGTGACATTTCTTTATCGTTTTTCTCAATTCCGGTTGTAATATTACCTGGTACAAACTAATATCTCTCTTGTATAATACTTGAGTTATACGCTATATTACTTGCAGTTCTTTTGTTAGCAATTAATTTTAAAAGTAATTAAAATAGCCCAACATAATTGAATAAAGTCAGTAATATTGAGTTATTAAAGGACCGGCTGCAAATACATAAAACGCTTCCAACTTCTATTTAGATTCAACAATATTAATGTTCGCGTGCCGCAATACTGATGTTCGAATCTCATTTTATTACATTCATGAGTGTCGCATGAAAAAAAAAATGCTATGCAATCAAGGATAAAAATGGACTTTCGCATGGCTGTTCTTTCAAATAAATGATATTTTAGTTTTCCGGAAAGCAATACTCACCCATTCAGTTCAGTAAAATTAAACTTTCCATAGGAAAAGTACATCATCATCATCATATCTTGCTTTATAAAACAAAATCATGTTTCTGTATTTTTTTGTAATTTTACATTATAAAAATGTTCCGAAGTCCATTGAAAAAGATTCGATTCCCAATTGGTCTCTGCAGATTGTAGCAGTGTTTACAAAGGTCCAAGGTTGCCAATGAGAGTCAAATATACTGTACCCCATAGCAAAGATGAATAACACAGTCGAGAAGGGTAAAATCTAAATTAAGGCCAGTAATTGTTCACAGCTTGCAAGTGAAAGTAACGGAGTGCTGGCCTCAAAATAGACTTCTCCGTATCATTAACGTAGTCCATCGCCTCTGGTACTGAACATTGGTTAATATACCGTTCTGATACTATCTGCTAGGAAAGCGATGGGCACTTTTCGGACCTAACACCCATAGATGATATCTATCATTCCTCTCCAAACCCTGGCTTGTTGTTAGCTTAAGAGCGCCATACTGATAATACGAAGGTTGCCGGTTCGAGTCCGACAAGCGAGCATGATTTTTTATCAACACTTGTGCGCACTGGCCATCTCTATAAGGAATGATAATAAATATTCATCCTTGTCTACCTGGAGAACTAAGTAATTGAATTTCATTGGTTAATATTATTGGCTCGTATTCACAAAAGAACTTAGTTCTGGCTTAATTCTTAATCCAAGCTAAGACCTACTATGACTTTAAAAAATATGAAAGGGAAATAGGAATGTTAACAACTTTGAGTGTCTTCCTGTAAATTCACTTTTTCACATCCTACATTTTCAGCAGAAAAAAAATAATATAGGAGGGAAGTTACAAAACTCACAGATCCTTCATAGTAAGACTTAGTCCCGGACTAAGAGTTAAGCCAGGACTAAGTTCTTTGTGAATACGGGCCATTATGTTTAAATATGGATGTAAAGTGCACATTTTTATTAAATTATTAATCCCAAAATCAAGTTCATTGAGTTCATTTTCTTCTGAACGTGCAACACATCTTATTTTATTCATTTCATTTAGTATACCTTAGGGTTGTATCGATTAAAGTTGGAATTTTAATCTAAAGTTAGTGATTTAGGTCTATAACCGTTTAACTTCAAACAATGTTTTGGGCTGTCATTTGTTTTTTTTTTTTTTTTTTTTCGTAGTCCATCGCCTCTGGTACTGAACATTGGTTAATATACCGTTCTGATACTATCTGCTAGGAAAGCGATGGGCACTTTTCGGACCTAACACCCATAGATGATATCTATCATTCCTCTCCAAACCCTGGCTTGTTGTTAGCTTAAGAGCGCCATACTGATAATACGAAGGTTGCCGGTTCGAGTCCGACAAGCGAGCATGATTTTTTATCAACACTTTTGCGCACTGGCCATCTCTATAAGGAATGATAATAAATATTCATCCTTGTCTACCTGGAGAACTAAGTAATTGATATCATTGGTTAATATTATTGGCTCGTATTCACAAAAGAACTTAGTTCTGGCTTAATTCTTAGTCCAAGCTAAGTCCTACTATGACTTTAAAAAGTATGAAAGGGAAATAGGAATGTTAACAACTTTGAGTGTCTTCCTGTAAATTCACTTTTTCACATCCTACATTTTCAGCAGAAAAAAAATAATATAGGAGAGAAGTTACGGTTCACCCATTTATATCAGTATGAACAGAAGAAGATAATTAAGTCGAAGCCATGTAATTAACATGTCTTGTATGAAAGAGAATTATATGATAATTGCTTAGAAACTTCAAAAATTGAAGATAAAATTGTCCCTTGCTTTAAAAATGCAGCAGAACTAGGGAAATGGCTGAAATTCAGCTGAAAAATCCAATATGGCGGCCATGAAGTATGATGTATATAACATGGTCAGAAAAAAGATAACTATGTCGAAGCCATGCAATTAACACATCTTATATGAAAGACAATTGTATAACAATTACTTATAGACTTAAAAAAATTGAAGACAAAATTGTCCCTTGGTTTGAAAAATCAGGAAATCTAGGAAAATTATTGCCTTTTAGTTAAAAATCCAATATGACGGCTATGGAACAAATGTCCGGTGGCTAACCCTGTGCTCAGAGATCCTTCATAGTAAGACTTAGTCCCGGACTAAGAGTTAAGCCAGGACTAAGTTCTTTGTGAATACGGGCCATTATGTTTAAATATGGATGTAAAGTGCACCTTTTTATTAAATTATTAATCCCAAAATCAAGTTCATTGAGTTCATTTTCTTCTGAACGTGCAACGCATCTTATTTTATTCATTTCATTTAGTATACCTTAGGGTTGTATCGATTAAAGTTGGAATTTTAATCTAAAGTTAGTGATTTAGGTCTAGACTATAACCGTTTAACTTCAAACAATGTTTTGGGCTGTCATTTGTAGTTTGCTCGTGAATTCGTACACGTTGAGTAATATTCGATATTCGCGCCTCATAACGCTCTTTACTCGATTAATCAAATATTGAGAATGAACGTTGACCGAGTTAGAATGAAATGTTTAACAATCGCCCCGTAACGTAAACTTTATCTCTGAAAATAAACCATCTCTCAAAGTACTTGACGTGCTAGCAGCCCCATGGGTGTGCCCCATCGTTATTAAGAGTTCTTGTGTCAGCGCCGTTTCCGCGCAGGCCACACTGAGACAACTACTTCTACAGGAAGAAGGATTGGCGTTTGGTTTACATTAAGAGCTCTTATTCCCCCGGTCTAGAAGTTAAGTGCCCTGATAAGATGGAGCTTTTGACAGGGTTAAATAGTGGAGAAGAAACCAATTGAGCCTTATCATTAGGACGGTTTCTCCCTCTTTTCCTTCATTTTTCTTCATTTTTCTTCATTTTCTGTGTTCCAAATCTGAATGTTCCTGACTTGAAAGTCAAGGATTATGTAATTCATGAAGTGGAACGTACTTTCAATATCTCAAAAAATACGGTAGGGTTGTCGGCTTTAATTTAGCGAAAATCACCACCTTATGTCAAAAGGGGTAGTTTTAAACGATACTTCAACAAAACTAAATCGTGTTTCAAACTGACAGGTGACAAAAGAAACGGTTAGTGACTGACAGTGAGTGTAATTAAAATTATAAATGTATGACTATTTTCACAGCTATGTTATTCATCGATTTGCTTAATGTACATGATTTTATCTTTGGTTCAAAGGGATGTCGTAAAAATTTATTTTCTCACATTAAAGCGTACTTATAAAATACCGTGGATATGGAATATGTCATTATGAAGTTGACTAAGACAGCATCTGTCAGAATCATGTTTTGGTTTGGTCAAAGATTTCGGTGCGATGAAAGCCTTAAAACAGGAAAGTGGTCGGAAACAAAGCTTTTACCTTCCGACAATACACCATGTTTATCAGTGGAACTATCGATATAGCTGAACTCTGTCATTTGTAAAATGGTATTATTTTCCGGTTAATCTTCAAAACTACTTTCAAGTAATTTGATTGTTTTACTGTATTAATTGATTTTAAGAAATAGGGCAAAAGTAGTTGCAATTTTTAAATTGATTTATAGAAACAGGGCATAAGTAATGGGGCCACGCTCCTGGGGGATTGGTGTTTTGGGCAGATAAAACTAAGTCTTTGAAAGTGACCCTAAATTGTTAGGACAAAAGTTAATGTCACATATTTCAAAACTGAACCATTTTTTTAAATGAAAGACTAAATAATAACCAAAATACGAAATCAGCAGTAGGTTTATGGTGAAATGTTTGCGTAGGCCTTTGAAAACTATTTGGGTTATATCGTGCAGAAAGAAAATCGGAACGGTTCACAGCACCTCATTTAATACATTACAATGGCTCAAAATGCATACCCCACAACATGATTTATTACTGAGCAATATATTTATTCAATTTTGATAGTTGCACACGACATGGTTTGTACCGAAGTCTGAAGATCAATTACTCACTGTAACACCAGTGTTTTAGGTTTTAAACACAGAACTCGTTCTTACTTTGTACACATGTTTGCATCCAGCTAAACCTTTAAATCGTTCACAATCAATAGGGCATTTAAACCGTACATTCAAAAACAAACAAAAAAAAAACACCACGGAAAGGACTCTGCTGTGATTTAAATATGTTTACAAAATTAAGACAACAGGTTAATTTTTTGTTTACCGGATATTTACAGTCCTTTCTTTTCGTATTTAAGCCATAATGATTGAAAAATTTAGTTAAAGATTACTTTTAATTATCAATCGGCTTAATACTTGGAATAAAGGTATTATATTTAGATCCAGTCGTATCTTAGCAAAAGATGGATAGAGACTGCCATTTTTTTTTTTTTTGCTTGGAAAAACGAGAAATTTAATTGAAATTTGAAATAGTACCCATTGCCTTATGTATTTAAGAAAAGCCTCCAAGTATTATGTGATACTAAAATTTAACGCTAATTTTTAAGAATTTCAGACCTGTGTCGATTATTGTATGGCTTGGCATTCATAAGATAAGACTCTCTAAGGATCCCATGACACACAACAAGCACAGAGATGCACGTGTAATAATAAAACGTAATACAGTGAATACAGTGAATACAGTGGAGACGTAATTACCTTATAAAACGGAAGATATACGGTACACACATACTTAGAGATACAAAATAACGGCACACAAAAGCACAAAAATGCAACAAGTACAAATGTTCGTTAGTGACGGTAGTCTCACTACACACACTAATTCAATTCTTTAATGCTCTACCCCCTCTAGAGGCCATTCAAAACCAGCATTGCAGCAACACTCTACTGCAAAGGTATCGCCATCCTGCATAAAATCCGCCAAGTGATACATTTGTTAATTGACCTCTTGTAAGTTATATAATCGTCTCATATAGAACGACAATGAAGCATTGGAATTGCGTGATCTTTGTAGCTGCTTAATTACAGATAGGAAATGGTGTAGGCAATAATTACGTCATATCTTAGTTACTGACTCATACTTGGTTTGCACACAAGTTAGTAACCCATTGAGTTTGTATTGCGGGCATTTCGTTTGTATTGCGGTCATTTCTTTTGTATTGCGGTCATTTCGTTTGTATTGCGGGCATTTCGTTTGTATTGCGGGCATTTCGTTTGTATTGCGGTCATTTCGGATCGTGGCTCCGAACACAGTAAGCGTGAACAAGTTAAGCCGTAACTGCTATTTTAGCATAGTTTTGGTAGTTTTTCGTTGATTCCCCAAATCACGAATTAAAAGAACTTTTACTTTTACAGATACACCAAGCTAAATGTGCGTGATCTTTTTTAATAATATTTGACTGAAACTGGGTCGACTTCTTTCTGACTCACCCTGTGTAGACTGATTGAGCCAACTTATTTAGTAACTGTCATAAATCATTTGAGTTTAGAGAGATGAATTGTGAAGTACTAATATAATTTAGCTATCTCTATTTCTCCAAGGACTGACCTACATCCAGTAAATAGCGACAAACACTATGAGTTACAATACGCTCATCCACAAAGGACACAGTTCAGTGGGTTGTACTTGTACTTGTACATACATTGACATGAACTGACCTTGTGTGATCTGGGTATATCATACCCAAAAACCAGGGGGTGTATTTTCTAAATACATTGGTGAATGAAGGCTACTGAACTGTGCCAAGGGAATTGAGATTTTACTAGCTCATAGTGAAAATGCTCAATGTAATAGTGAGCACCAAACTTTGCACACTAAGTGAAACAAAAAATGTGGATGTTGTCATTACAGTGTATATTTTGTGTTTACCATTTTGCGCATTAATTCTAAACATGTTTAATTCCTAAGCACTTGGATCTCTTCTACATAACAACGTATAATCCACTGTTATATCCCAAACGTCCTTTAAAGGGATTTAGTAATAGAATCCCAGGTTTGCATGTGTTGCATTCTAAAATAAAGCAACAAAAATCAAGTGATTAATAGTGCAAAACAAAGGCCACCCAATGGTAAGGCCAAGAAACGCTTTTGAAAAATCATCGACCCTGACAACTCGGCCGATGATGTAACAGAGGTTAGACAATTTGCGCTAGCAACACTGCCAGCAGAGCCCAAGCAGGAGGTTAAGCGCCGGTGTGAAAGTAATCATAGTCCGGCAGGTATCATAGTCCGGGCTCCATAGACGACAACGGAATAAAGCGTGAAACTAATGTTGCGTGAAGAGTCAACTGAATCGATTGCCCTATTGTTCACCATTGTTCCCGGACTGTGAGCCCGGAGGACTATATCTCCTGCCACACCGGTTGTTTACACCAAATATTCACATTTCAATAGAAACATATTTACACCAAATGTTCCTATTGAAATGTGGCTATAATGAACGACTTAACTGAGTACATAACCAAGTCAATTAGGGGAGCCCATGTATTCAAAGTTGCGCGCTTGGGATGGCATGTCCCCAAAACAGGCACCCGATATTGACCGTCTATTAAACAGGCGTCTCTGGAATGCTATTGTGTTTGGTATACCATCTAAAGCACAGTTACTGTTGTATATAGCCACTCCGTTGTATAGACCCTATGGAATAGGCAGCCATGCTGTAGGGCAAAGAGAGCAACTTTACATGGCTACAATACATCCACCTGTTATATAAATTCCAGAGATGCTCAAGTTATACAGGTGATCCATTATACTCTTGGTATTTCCACCGTAGGGAGATTTTAATCGCAAAGGGTGACGTAGTATTGCATGGGGTCTATAAGATCCTTTCACGGAAGGCAAACTATATTGAATGGACTTTTGTTTGTCCGCCAGATCATCCAAGCATGCGAAGAAGACACAATACATGCACCTGGTTCACCTGAACATTTCAGCTATTTCTGCAGGTGACTCATTTATGCGGGTTAGTACTGTTACGTCACGAAAAAAAAAACACCTACGGGCCGAGCAAGTCGAGTTTTGTGTGAAAAGTGATGATAAAAAAGGCTTTTTTTGGACATTTCTGGGCAATTTCTTTTAACATTTTGGTAATCATTTACTAAATAAAATACATATAAACCTAAATATGTGCAATTAAGAGGATATAGGATTACATTTCTAAACCCCTTTAACTGCAATTAATTGCACTTTTGAAAAAAAATCACTCCTGTCTTCTTTTAAAGGGAAATTGCCCCTAGATCTAACAAGAAAAATAACACTACCTCCTTTTTTGCGGTGATCGTCAGATTTTCCTTAGGGACGTTAGGTATAAAAAATGACGCTGTACTGTTTAAGAAGAAAAGTATAAGGTTTTAATATTCTTTCTCTTAAACATCTGATTACTTCCATCAAAACTTTTAACATTTAACGTCGGTGTACATTACAATTCACGTGATATGCTTTATGCGGTTGAATTAGCATTAAGCACTGGGTCCAATGATGGCGATGGGTGATCTGCAATGGACTTTTATACTAAACCCTGATTTGATATACAGCAAATGCCTGTCATTTTGAAAAAGAAAGACGCCCAGTCATTTGTTTAAGCAATGGAGTACTGAATTATATACATGCTATACAAGCATTGGTTACAAAGTGTTGAGCAACCTAGTTAGTTAAGTTGATTAAACCAGTATTAGGCATGCAATGGTTAAACACTTTAGAGCAATTATTGATTATGCCTTAAAGGTGCAACAAGAGATTTTGAGGCACCCAAATGTTGTGCCATAATAGTAATTTCATATAGATTAGACACTCAATAGATTTCGTACCTTGTATTTGGCTACAGAAATGCCTTAAAGAAAGAAAAAAGGCGATTCTGAATTGCTTATATTTCAATATAAAACATAGGATGAATTTCGTATTTGCTCGTATACGAAATTAGAAATTTCAAATTTTTGTACCAAAGAAACATTTCTAAGCTTAATCCTTTCAGGTGGGCTTATTTTTTATGGAAAGCTTTACATCAGGGCAAAATTCAGTACTTTCGATTTTTTTAGGGACACCTGATATGTGAAATCTTTCGTTGCACCTTTAGGAAAATTAACGACCTTTAACCAATAATCAGAAAGGAAAGAATCTAGTATTCTGACACCACCCAATGAATTCGGCAGCCTCAACGGAATAAACTGCATGCTGAAGGATGTGGTGGCAGAATACTGAATTCATCCCGATTTGGGCAAATGAGAGTATGTACATTGGGTATGTGGTGGATTTGAATGTGCATAGCAATTAAACATGTTCAGAGAGTTAAACATTATGCTGTCTTTCTAAACACCGAAGTTGCAGGGTGTTATTGATAATTATTATCAGGATCATTATAATTATTATTATTCCCACTATTATCATTGACATTTCAGGCAGAGAGAGAGATAAAGGCAGCAATTACCGCCAGTATATTTAAAGAATCGCTTCGCTAATCCAAGTCGATATTTCAAATTTGAAGATATTTATATAAAATACTTAGATCAAAAATCAGCCGACGTTTTAGAACGAGAAATCGTTGGCATTATTAAAAAGCTGAGAGTGGCGATTTAATTAGGGATGATATCAACACAGACATGGCACTTGTATTGCAAGCCAATTCCTCTACAAATCTATAATGAACTAATATAGGTTTTTCAACTTATTTTCGCACTTGTGTAATTGATTTTAATAAAACAGACAATTGGATTTCGTCCTAAAATGTGAATCGTGAGAAACGCAAAACCGATTTAACTTTTCAGTAACTGATGTTCATATTTGTGTCATTGTATTTCAACTGTGTGTCGTTGATATTCGTCAAATCCTTTGACAAATTCGTCCCGCGTGGCGATGACTACTGAATAGAAAAAGCAATTTAGTCTTTTATAATTGATTTTAAGAATCTTGTCTTTCATATTCGTCGGGTAATCATTAAATGAAATAAAGTGTTTATTTCATGATTGGTTCTCATCTTATAGACCATGTCCTATTAATAGTGCATATAAAAGCAGCCTTCGTCTAAGAAAAAGGTGCGGGTGGGGTTTCACTATGCTTATTTAAATAATCTTTTATCTCCAGACGTTTTAGAACGAGAAATCGTTGGCATTATTAAAAAGCTGAGAGTGGCGATTTAATTAGGGATGATATCTACACAGACATGGCACTTGTATTGCAAGCCAATTCCTCTACAAATCTATAATGAACTAATATAGGTTTTTCAACTTATTTTCGCACTTGTGTAATTGATTTTAATAAAACAGACAATTGGATTTCGTCCTAAAATGTGAATCGCGATTGTCAATTCAATAGGCCTAGGCTATAGCTATATATGCTTCTTTAGACTAAATCTCTCAAATTCCGCTGAACTGAAGCTAGCCTAGGCCGAGCTAATAACGGAGTTTCAAATTATTAAGCATTGGATTTCAGTCTGGAATATTACTAACATTATAAGTGTGTAATTTTCATTGTATTTACCATTTCCACGATTTCGAGATCTCTGTTGGTAGTAAACTTAGCAAGTTAGTTGCTGTACACCGGTTCAATGAGTTTTAGCGTTATCGTCGTCTGATAGTGCGTATCAATAATTATGCTATACAATGGTTCCCCGTAATAAGGCTTGCCGTGTTTCGACCGGCTTTGTCCTTGATATCGATGGTTTCCATTACTATCAATATAACAATTAACGTATCGTTGATGAATTACAGACTAAGTTCCAATCCCGAAAGCCAGATCGCACCGTGTAATATCATAATGCGTATCTGATTGAATCTGACGACACTTAGTTTACCGCATCGTACACCCGCATGCACCTGCGCTCGTAAATCTATACCTCGTTATATATGTTAGTAACAAAGATACCAATTCATGGATTTATGCTGTTTTTAAGGTTCTGGATTAGCAAATCGTGGCATAAATCAAACATATTCTTTTCAATAGGTATAAAGTAATTTGTTTATCGTATCAACAACTAGGAGTTTTAAAATTGAATCGTTTCTTTTTAGAAATAGAAATCATATTAGTCTTTGAAAAAAAACATATTTTCTATGCATAAGAAAAAGAACTCAGTTTATCTATGAAAATTATATTAAGATGTAGAAACTTTTTTTTTTTAATTTCAAAAACCCAGACTAACTGGCGAAAAAATAGGGGTTGGGTACAATTCGCGTGTAACACACGACATAAAGATATCATCACGTCACGAATCCAAATCCATTACAAGAACATGTTAGTCGTTTTTTTCATAAGGAATCGATTATAAAAACAAAATTTTATTTGGTATTTAGAATATCGACCATGTCCAAGAAAAAAATCAACAGAAATCGAAACATCTCTGAAGAAGTACACAAATTCTTATCATGAAAGAACATTTTCAAAGCTGTTCGATGGATTCAAGAGCATTCAGCGACTTTGCCTGCCTTCCACAGTTAACATTAATCACACATTAGCAATAAAATGGAGCCTCTAGAAGCAGAAGACTTAGGTTTTGTTAAGTTTCATATCTTAAGTTTACTCGTTTATAGTAGTCGCACCTTTAACATTGTACAATTTCGTTTTATCTCGTAAAATTAAACTCTTTATTTCGCCAAAGCGGAAGTTCAATGCGGAAAATTCATGAGAATTGATATTCAAAATCAAGTATTCTAGAAGGGGAATTGTTTAGAAAAATTGATTACAAAACACATGAAAATGATGTTAGTCAGGCTTGAATAATCATGAAAGAGTGTAGCAATATGGATAGACAACCTCTCTTACTATCTCTCTCTCTCGCTCTCTCTCTCTCTCTCACCCAGTCTCTTCCTCTCTCTTTCTCTCTCTTCCTCTCGAGTACGATCTCTAACGGAATTTCGTGATCATAATTTCATAACCTTATATTATCAAACACCATATCAAAATTAATTCCGGAATACACGCAGCTATTGATTTATGTAAAATGAATGGAATATTTCATTCCGTCGTGGCATCGACAAAATCGGTTTGTCACGATCTCAGTTGCATCATCATCATATAGCCATTTACTTCTACCATCAGGTGAAATTTGCAAAAGTAGGCCAAGTATTAAAATGGCTGCATAAAAAATGACGTGATGTTCCATTTCCGGATAAAAATTTGACAATGATGTAGTATGAATAATAATATATCATGCAAGGAAATATTTTACTAAGTGAAATACTTTTATTTTATGAAGACATGGATTCAAAAGACTACACAAACCAATTTAGCGAGTACAGCAAACAGTCCCCAATTTTGTATACTCTGAAGTATTTCTACGTATAATATGTATTTGCGTATACTTAAACTTACATTAGTATATTTTTTTAATCAGTCAAAAGCAAGCTGGACTAACCGAAAACTAGTCGTGTTTGCTGATCCTGTAAAGAAACTGAGTGTCCCCCATAAGAAAGCGGATATTAATGTAAAATTTAAGTGATAAAATGCGTAAGGAGCACTGTAGTGACTTTGTAATAAGTTCCCTATACCCCGTTTGAAGGTCAAATCATAGCTTTATCGATCGCTGAGTTTAGAATACTGCATGAGGCCAAAGTATCACTTCCCGTACATCCCCCGCTCAGAGGTATACTACTATTTTATTTTTTTTTTTTTTTTTTTTTTGCGAACTTGCGACGACACATAAGTCGCAGCTCTGCCTGCATTTGAAACTAGTCTAGTGTGTTGGACAAGTGTAAATTTTCCACACACTAGTCTAGCAAGACTTTGGCGATGTATATCTTAATTGACTTCTTTGGATTTGCCAATGGATAGACTAGCTTGACGGACTAACCTGTTTGACTAGTTTTGGGCTTAGTTCAGCAGGATAGACTAACCTGACAGACTTACATGCTTGACTAAAACTTAAAAGCTAACGTAAGCTCTTTGCGTTTGTTTTTAGTTTTGAGCTAAAGGTAAGCGGATATAAATGTAAAATTTAGTGATAAAATGTGTAAGGAGCGCTGTATTGGCTTTGTAGTAATTTCCCTATACCCCGTTTGAAGGTCAAATCATAGCTTTATCGATCGCTGAGTTTAGAATACTGCATGAGGCCAAAGTATCACTTCCCGTACATCCCCCGCTCAGAGGTATACTACTATTTTCGTCAAATAAATTATTATTAAGTAAGATGAGTATTATTTTTTTAGATCAGCCTTTGGATATATGCGATATTTAAACGATTTGGCGTTTATAGTAATGTACAATTGCGAGTTTCCTATGTAAATATGTTTGAAATGATAAAATTTGTGATGCCAATCTTCATAAATCAGCGTTGCTCTAGTCTTGTGTTCATCGTATCCAAACGGCATTGCGTGATTTTATTGGGCTAGCTTGTTTGAACATTAAAAGTGAAGCTAGGTTTTTTTTAACAATTACCATCTTAGTATACCCAACACAGTAGCATTCCAGAAACACCTGTTTAACAGAAGTTGTATATCGCGCGACTTCAAAAACAATTGAGCTCACCGAATTGGTTTGATTCTGTAATGTCGCTTAAACACATTTCGTTGGGAACATAATATGTAAATGACTTGCTCTTAACCTCCTGCTTGGGCTCTTTTGGGATTTCCAATATGGCCGTCAGTGCAGCCAAGGTTACCAATCCATTGTATAGAAATCAGAGAGTTCAATAAATTGGTTCCAGGCAAGCCTATACCACCATTGTATTGGTTAATTGCAAATAACTGAATTGATTAAGTGCAATGAATTACTTTAAACATTAGGGCATGCTTAAAGGCACTATCAGTGATTTGCTGTACACAAAATCGAAAAAAATCATAAAAAAATCAGATTTTGGCATGTCTGTAACAAGTATAGGTATCCTAACATACCCTACAAATGATAGGACCAGAAGCAACCTAATAAGGACAAAATCGGGTATTTTAGTCAGTGTCCGAACGGGCACTTAATTGGGGCACTACAGCACATAATTGAATGGAGATTCGTATCTTTGAACACTGCCGTTTTCTTCCTTTTCCGTCAATTCTTCAGCTGGAAAAAACAACTTATCATAATTCTACAGACTTATCCTTCACTTTTAAGCTATTGATGCAAATTTAAAATATTTTGACTCTCTTGGATAAATCACTGATAGTGTCTTAAGTATTGCAGGTCTAGTACTTTTTTTACAAACCTTGATTGGTTAAATACCCAATATTTACTTCTTTCTCATGCAATTCCCTGAAAAAAAGCCATTTTTAAATAAACACAGAGAGTCCGCAAACATGCACAATTATTAGAACAGGGTCTGTGTAGAATTTACATCGTTTCAAGTAAAGATTTTATGCAGCTATAGCGAAGAGTATTTCCATTGCACTTAAAAAAAACTATTGAAAAAATACATTGCATAAATTGATAAAGGAGCAATTCGTGATCAAGTGCCTCGTCCTCCGACTTACCTCTAAAAGGTTGATATTTTTGTATCATCTGAACCGTTAGTCTTAGTATTACATGCTTGTACCTAATCTGACGTGAAAAATTCGATTTTCTCTCTGCAAAAAGTGCACACTTTGTAAAACATTTCCTTATAACATCAGAGCAGAGCACAACTATCGGAGTCAACTGAACTTTTTGGAATGACCTTTTCTCAAGGATCCCTACTGAACCTAATAAGGCAGAAGAATGCAAGAAATCGATAAAATTCACCTTTAATATTTATGTGTAAAAAATATTTTTAGATCTGTAGCAAGTGGGTAAATCTTTTAAATAGGACTTCCCATGGCCGTTTTTAAGAACCTTACCATCCCACTTAGATATAGCTTCCTACAACATCTACAACCTGCTTCTAACAAAATAATTAGCAAATCAAAGATTTTGTAACGGACTTGAACCGCTTTGAACCGCCCCCAAACACGTTTCCGCGCATATAATTATGACAGCAATCATCTCCATTTCAATTCCCAGTTCAAACTTGGTTTCCACCGCCGGAAAATAGCCATGCAAATTTCCATGTCACTTATTTTAAAGTGAATGTCACCTTGCAATGATTACACTGTGGGTTCAGGAATGATCTAAGTAATACCGACACACATAGTAGATCTCACTAGTCACATTATATCGCGCATAATCTACCATTATTTAGGAGTACTTTTTCAACCCTCAATTCCGGGATTGACTCATGGCGCAACGGTACTGACATAAAAACAACACAAACACTGAACAACGGAAAGTCTTATTTAAATTCTGTTTTCAGCTTCCAATAGCCAAGACCATACCGGATTTTTCTCATATCAGTGAGAATATAATTTTTACCACCCTAGGTCTAAAAATAAAAAGTCTCTAGAACGTCATGAAAACACAATACAGAATTTCAAAATCTCCCCAAGCTGTATCGCAAATATGACGTCACCATTCAGTAATGAGAGTAATGAGCGACGCTCTTCATTTGTAAAATGTATTGAAAGAAGTGTGTACGTGCTACGGATAACGTAATTATATAAGGCGTCCTTGTATCCAGGTTTGATGGTGTGAAGATAGCCTGTCCACAGAATAATCAGTGTCGGGTAGCGTCTAGCGCGCCATCCTTAGAGCAACTAATGTATCTGTAATTACAACAGTCGGCGATTAAACTTAAACGACACTGTATAATCAAATTTGAAGGTGCTGGGATATATTGAGATAAATATTGAATTACTGCTTTTTAGACGATAATTCACATTTAATGTTCTCTCTTTAATGTTAGGGGGTTTATTTTATATAATGTTCCATTATAATAAAATGGCGTGATTATTCGAAGGACTCAGAGTTACCTGAAGGAAAAAAAAAAAGCAATAGTGTTTGAACACTGGTATTTCTATCAAGGGATGAAAGCTTGTCATTTCTTCACCACCATCATCATCACCATCATCATCATCATCTCAGCATCATCATCACCACCATCAATCATCATCATCATCATCATCATCATCATTCGGTATTATATGTTTTGGAATTGCACATTTCACTAATATTCCAACATTAGTGAAAATCCTTTAAGAACTGAATTTAGACTGTGTCTCAGCCGCTTTCCAGAAAACGAGACGCACGATGTGCGTTTGATAGCAAATTAGGGCGTCTGCCTTGAAATCCGGCCCGCCGAATGTCAAAATGCCGAGAGTCAAATGGTGTAATTTCATAAACCACTGTCACGAATGTCCAGTTAGAGCTGTTCTCAGTCTCTACCTGGCTCGATTGTGCTTGAATGCTTCGATGATTGAATAGTGATAGATTCTCCATCTCGGAAGGGATTTGACTTGTCTAGTTCGGTATGCTTATTGCTTTGTTTGTTTTGTGTTTATTTGTTTCTGTTTTCTATGCTCTCTTTCTTTCGTTTTTTTTCTTTCGTTCTTCTTCCTTCTTTCTTTCTTCCTTCTGTTCTTTTCTTTCCTTCTTCTCCTTTTCTTCTTTCTTCTCTTTCTTTTCTTCTTTCTTTTCTCTTCAAATTCATCTTGATACCAATCTTCATTTTTATTTTCTAATTCTTCCTCTTCTGCTTCAAATCTTCCTCTTCTTTAATCAAATCTTCTCTTTTTCAAATTTACACGGATATCTGCTGCAAAAACCTCTTTCGCAGACACCCATTAGTCTTAAATTTGCTATGCCCAATTTATCCTAATACGTTGGGATCATTTACGGTCAGACTAGGTGATGCAAAGAAAAATTGATAGCAACTGTATCAAATTATACTGATTTATCGGTGACAACCTAAGCAATTGACCGAGGGAGCGATTCCAAAGTCGTTCTCGTGGACCTGCTTTAATTAACAAGTGCTCATCGGACAAAATGCACGAGAAGCGCTCGAAAATAGCCCATGTTACACTAAGTTCGGCCAATTTAGCCCACAGTTACATAGTGCAATCCGTTGAAAATCGGGACGAAAATGCCAAACGTTAACCCATGCATATGCACCCTTTCCTGATATTTCGAACCAGGGGGCTCAACTGGCAACTTCCCCTGTCTCCACCCCCCCCCCCCCCCATCAATTGGTACGACACGGTTTTATATCGTGTGTAAGAAACCCTATCGTGGCTTACGTGGCAAATGCCATTAAATCATCCTGACGCCTTTTCACGAAGACGTGTAATATCGGCCGCATAATCTCTGAGGCTTCAATTCATTAAATGCACACCGACCCACTTTCAAAACGTCCGCAAATCGTGATTTCGGATTGTAATTGTTACTTTATCCTCAATATCAAAATTAACTTCATTTAAATTGCGTTACCTATAAACTTTGTATTTTATTTGGCCTTTTTATGGGTTATACAGATCTTGTATCGTCTAAAGTGACTTCTTTGTTTATTTGTTCTAGAGAGAGTGGTGAACACATTTACATTAATGGATATGAATTGGTCCAAGTGCTCATTGACCGTACAAATGCACTAAATTTTCAAACGCTAAAACCATTTCCTTTTTTCCCCTTGTCCACGTGACGGCAACTACTAGTGTTACTCTACATATAGACTTTGGAATATACAGTAGACCTGGGAAACGAGCTGGAAAGATTTAGATTTCCTGAAGGTATGGTTTATTTATTTTCCATATTTTTGTATGTTTTCAGTTGTTGCGACTTGTGCAAAAATGAGAATAAAATCTAAACACCAAACTTTGAGGCGAACTAAATGAACTGGCAAATCCGTCTACTTAATATGGCCTGACCTTTACACGTACGTCATATATCATACGTTGTGCTGTTTTAAAATGTGACAAAACTGGATATTTAGCCTTGACTGTCAGGTACGGGATAGCGTAGTGGCAGAGCGCTTGCTTCCTTACCATAGGTCGCGAGTTCGAGTCGTGGATTCCCGGACACTCCGGTCATGCAACTCAGCTGTGAATGGGTAACCGGTAACAGCTTTCTTCTGCTAAGCGTGGTTAGGAATGCGTGGGTTGACATGTGGGTGCGTTTGAGTGTGTGTTGAGTGTGTTCGAATGCCGCGTGCGGTGTTGGGTGTTGTGTGTTAAATTCCTAGATGTAATACAATCAACTTACAGGGAAGCACAGATGAGAGCGTCCCGTCCTTCTACTGCTAAGGACGCGGAAAGCATTATTGTACAATTTCTTTTAAAAATGAATACCCAATCTTAAAGGGTTGAAAAACATTTAAACCGAATGACTATCTTGTCCTATAAAACTAGGACATGATAATTGATAGTTTTTGTTTTTACTTTGTTTAATGTAATTTTGCTTTACTAAACATTCTGTGTCAATTGCAAACAATGTAAAATTATCAAAGTTTGGCAGTGCCAATATTGTAAACTTTTGTCATCCTATCCGTCTATTTGAATATGATATACAATCCAGTTCTTCCATCATAAGTCTGCCGCTACTGTCCACATTTAAGACCACAACTGGAAGAACCTGGGGAAGCGAGCTTGAAAGATTAGAGTTTCATGTTTTTTTATTTTAATTCGTATTTTTCAAGACCGTGTAACGCAGAGTACCACGAGTGTGTTTTTCATCTCCGCGTAGAAAGATTTTAAGAAGATTTTATTGTCTAAAATGAGTAGTTGACAGTAGGGGGGCGTAACCATGGGGGGACGGGGGGGCAGCTGCCCCCGTACACAACAATCGGGAGAGGGTGAGCAAAAAATGGGAAGGCAAATATGGAGATGAATAGAAAAGAAAGGGTGACCGACCCGGGTGAAAATGGTGTTCGAAAAATCGGAAAACTTCTTAAGTCTTGCCCCCCCCCGAAACTCAGGTTGGTATCCCCCGTAGTTCAATCTCTTTGGAAAAAATCTCTCCTGAAGGGTCCATGTCCAGGAATATGAGAAAAGGCGAAATGTAGATTTACCATTGGCATTAAAACCTACAATTTTTTCTGTTCCTAATACAGTACTGCCCACTGAAATGCGTGTTTTTTATGTGTATTTGAGAAGGGTTAGTTTGTTAAGCATAATTTCGGAACAATGACACGCGAAAGTACGTTCATAAAATACCTAAAAGATAATGAGACGATAAACAAAACATTAAGAAAAACACCATGCTAGACAATTAAAATAAATTCTCGAAAATTCTTAATCGTTAACACAAAAAGACAAACAAATGACGGCATATTTAGCCTGATTTTTGTCAAACACCCTTCCGAACACGTATATCTGGAATATGGTCATGTCGGTGTGAGTGAGGTTGGATGAGCAGCCCTTGTTGATACACTATGTATAGCTGTGGCGCTCTTCAACATGGCAGGCGCCTACGTCGCCGTCTTGAACTCCTCAAAACCCGTTGATCGGGTAAAGTGATCTCTTCACTTTTAATACGTACACGTGTTAGTCTATGGTAACTTCGCTTCAAGCTCTCTTATTAACAGTTATAGCCCACACACATTTTCATTTCGTATAAAATCACTATGGTGGCTAAAAAATGGTTACATTTTGCCTTTCAGTTATATCCTCTTCAAAAATCCATCTCAGACTTTTATCGAGCATCCTAAAAACATATCTTTGTCTATTGACTTTAAAGTCATACAACGTCACCCATGCCGAGCAACGTTAACAATGCCGAACTTGGCGACCTCCAAAGACAGCGTTTGTTAGTTAATCCTGCTTATAAGGCAATTCCTATTGAAATGGACGTTATTTCTATCCTTTGAAATATACGTAAATTAAAAATTAGCCTGTTGCTGCAAAAATTAAGGAGGTTTGATACATCGTCAAGAAACTACCAGAAGCATTGCTATACAAACACATCCCCATATGAGTTAGGGCATTTGTACTAATCACATTTTGTGGGGGGAGCTCCGTGATGAAAAAAAATAATTTTGAAAGTCTTTTCATTTAATGAGGTATTTTTTTAAATTGTCTCATGAAAACATTTCACGCAGAAGGTAAGCATACACGATGATTTTTAACAAATATCATTTTGCTAATTATTAAAATAGCATAGCTAAATTCTATTTAGAATTTTAGTACTGGTGTAAAGAAACTGATAGTCCTCCATAACAGACGTGTCCTAGGTTGCTAGTTAACATAATAAACCGTGACCTTGTAGACGAGACATCTAGGTACAATGCAGGACACAATGGGGAACATAATAGACAGGACGGTCGGGGAAACACTCCATCATAGGGCGCTCTAATTCATTACATGACACGGGTGTGACAGGAGATATAATCATCCGGACTCACAGTCCCGCCTACAACAGTGAAGTATTCTTCATTCGATTTAGTTGACTCTTTACACAACATTAGTTTCACGCTTTTTTTCGTTGTAGTCTATGGAGCCTATGGCTCCTGCCGGACCATATCTCCTTTTACACCGGTGTGAATGTAATCATAGTCCGGCAGGTATCATAGGCACCCAAATTGATAAAAGTGCCAAATTTGAGTGGTTTTAAGCATGTAATGGAAAAAGTAAGTTGGTGATCCCATTTTTTATTTTATAATTTTGAAGAACCACGTCGGGACCTCAAAATACTTGAATATTCAAAACTTCTATCGAGTAGTTTTTATTTTTATTTTATAGGCGATTCAAACATCATTTTTTACTCTTTCCACAAGCGAACGAATACCTTTTGATCTTTGGCTATAGTTCAAAAACAAGTCTGTGACACTTTTATTTCTGATGAACTCCTGATTTTGTCTCTCCTTGTCACATTTGCTGCTCTTCGAAAGCACTTCATTTCTGTAGTTTTTTTTTTTTTTTTTTATTTAGAGTCCATGTTTGGGCTTGATACCATAGAGTTGGAGTGAAGATTGTGTTAATCAGAATTCTCTTCATATCCATTGGGATGTTTCTACGAGTCAACAGTGGCCCTAGTTGAAAAAAAATTACATTGTTTGCTTTCTGGCATCTGGTCTCAATTTCCTTCGTGACTCTCCCCTCTTCGCTGAAGAAGCTACCAAGATATTTGAATTCATTGTTGTGTCGCGCGCTAAAAGAATTTTAATATAATTCATTCATTAAAAAATAATGAAAAATAAAAATGGGAAAATATACTAATATTTTAAGCAAGTTGTGATTTGTACAAACATTTCTTTACATTTATATTGAAAATTATTCCTATGTTTCGCATGGAATCAACCATATAATTTGGAGTGGGTACTTATTAGAACGAACAAAGCACATCATAAAGAAAACAAAACACGCACTACTTTTATTTAAGTATTCGAGCAATGAAATCCTTGGCATAATTTTAACTACGATAAATACCTGCAGCTGAATGATATCAAATGTCGTTCTCTTGTAACTGATATCCTTTGTAAAGGCTGAAAAGTCATATTTGTAATCATTTTGAACTATTGTTACTTACGATCGTATAATTGTTAAATTTGGGCAATAGCGGCCGTAGATTTGGAGGTCTATGACGGTCGTTTGACAACCAAAACGCGATCCATGATTCTTCATTATGAAGTTATCTTCGCGCTTTGTTCTTTAATAACCTGATTCGTTCTTAAATGCTCAAGATTTTATAAGGATGAGGAATTGCTATGAAATCGAATGTCCACCTTTTATATTTCTTGAAATATCTTACAAATGACCACTTCAGAATCTGATAATTCAGCCTTTAGGGCAGCTCAGGCTAATAGCTTGCAGTTGTATTTGTTCATTCATCCATCCGTTAATGTTCAACAAAAGCTACATTACTTGATATTATACAGACGATTACCTTCAATCAGATAGCTCAACTTGTAAATTACCCTTGCCGGACACTGCACTTTGCACGCACTTGTCCATCGGTTAAGCATAGGTAAACCTGTTACGGGGAAAATAAGTTGCAACTATTTATTAGATTTAATGGTCTTATGGCAATGTTATTCAGTTCGCAAACGTAACTGCACACGCTTTCTTTTTATCTTGTCTCATAGATAACTTGCAATGGCATGCCTTTGTTGGGCTTTACTACTTGTTCTTTGGATACAAGGGTGTCTTTCGTGTCTTGTAACAGATTGCCCAGAGGGAGGAAAACGATCAGGGTATAACAGTTTAAGACAAGTAAGTGAACTTAAAATCTATTAATACTAAATAGTTTTCTTGTGCGTGTTCCTTTTCATTACTTTGTTATGTTTTATTTTTCTATGAAGTCATTTTTGCCGTTGTTGTAGGAGGATTTTGCACGTGTGTGTGTGTGTGTTGGGAAGTGTCCGTTGTCGTAGCTTCGTTGTGTGTGTGTGTGTGTGTGTGTGTGAACATGTGTCTGTGTGTATGTGCGCGCGCCTCTGTGTGTTTGGGTATGTGCGTGCATGTGTCTCTGTGTGCTTCAGTGTTTAATCGGTTCTTTTCATTGTAAATAATTAGCATGATTTTGTTTGTACTTTGTTAATTGTGCACAATATTTCAGAATTCAGGAATGTTAAAGCCTTTGGTTGACAACCTTTGTTCCATAGCTGATTTTTAATATAAGGGAATAAAATAAATCAATTCTACTGATCAGGGACACTATAGTTACATACCTAGGCCCCACAAGACTATAACAAATTTCAACAATTGAAAAGGTGGATTTTAAACAGTGGATAATTTTCCCGAAATGAAAGTTTTGCACACAGGGACATATTATCATTGCGAACACCATAATGCCGATTTATTATTCCAAATCCCGACTTTTTGCTGAAATGTAGCACATATTTAGCAAGTTCCTACAGTTAAATAATCATGATGTTTGCGAATCATTGTCGCTGCTTCAAAAATAACATATCCTGTACGTCAATGGTATGAAACATTTACAGTCTATACAAGGACCCCAACTTCCAAAGCTTATGACAAATTCCTAGAAACACCATGTTGCAGCTCGGAAAGGCGGTCATCGTCGGCTGAATCCGGCCTGGTCAACATTTGTGCTTTTCTTTGTAATCATTCCTTATTTATCTTATCCCTTGTAATTACAGTACTATTGCATTTAATTATTGCTCTGTCTAGTCGCTAGATTGGCATTTTACAATAACATTTCTATTATTGCTCAAACATCTCCAAATTAGCTACCTGGAGGTACAGAATAACTATAAAAAGAGTTCTGCAGATAACTGTCTTTTGCTTTAAACTGAAAATGTTCAACTGATAGCGGGCTTTGACATATACATTGGATTACTTTTGAGTAGCAAACTGGTCAATTTTAGTTGAACGTTTTAACTGATTTATATATAAGTGTCTCTATGCTCTTCTTGAATTAAAACCTTCGAACATTCGGTAGCAATGACTTCCTTTCAACTTTCTACTGACTTATTGTTTAAAAAATATCTTTATACTTTTTTAAAAAACTTACAAGATGGTATAAGGCCATCCAAATATAGTTCTAGTTCTAATTCATACATGAACTATAGACGGTTCATTGGTTGAAACCCACACACGACATGCAATATAAATAGTTTTGCCTTGTAATCTTTAAAAGTACTATTACACTGTGTGGCACGACAACATATTGCATACAAATGTTTATTAAAGAAAGAATGTATTTATGACCTATATATTGAATATTAAAATGTTGAATGCTATCCACTCATGCAATAGAAAGAATCGTTCCATTCAACGAGCGGGCCATTTCGGATATAAAATCGGGCCACGACAATGTAAACATTCCACTGCACACCTGGTGCTGACAATGGGCGACTTGTAAATATAGTCCAATGGATCCAATCATGGAGGTAGGAGAGAAGGAGAAAGCTCTTCCCAAATCCCTTTGACCGATGATCATCGCCGCCCTCGTAAAACAGGTCGTAAAACTATTGTATTGGAACAATACAACACGAGATCGATAAAAAAAAAAAAAAAAAAAAACGCACAGGTCATATCTTGTTCAACTGAGCGTGCCCAGCTTCTGTCGGCGATGATCATGGAACATGAAAGAGTACTCCCTGCCGAGAAGCGGCCTTTGTTGGTCTATGCTTTTACAATGAGTTGCCAGGTGATATAATTGGGATACGGCGTTGCGTAATGCAATTGGGGAAGAGCTTTCTCCTTCTCTCCTACCTCCATGATCCAATAGAGTGCTTGTGGAAACATCCAAGAATGCAGAGAATACTAAAGAATCATCTACAGGAATATCTGAATGTTCAGGTGAACCAGGTGCATGTATTGTATTCCGCGCATAAAAAAAAAAAAAAAAAAAAACAACATATTGCATACAAATGTTTATTAAAGAAAGAATGTATTTATGACCTATATATTGAATATTAAAATGTTGAATGCTATCCACTCATGCAATAGAAAGAATCGTTCCATTCAACGAGCGGGCCATTTCGGATATAAAATCGGGCCACGACAATGTAAACATTCCACTGCACACCTGGTGCTGACAATGGGCGACTTGTAAATATAGTCCAATGGATCCAATAGAGTGCTTGTGGAAACATCCAAGAATGCAGAGAATACTAAAGAATCATCTACAGGAATATCTGAATGTTCAGGTGAACCAGGTGCATGTATTGTATTCCGCGCATACTTGTGGGACAAATTAAAGTCCATTTAGTATAATTTACCTTCCGTGAAAGAAAACTATGCCTTGTGGCATTAACAGTTCATTATTTCTACTTATCATCTTATTGAATTTGAGCAAGTTATTACCAATTTAAACAAGAAAGTTATAGTTTATGGTATGGTATTAAATTTTTCAATCATGTCTAACTTGTAAAAGTTTCTATAAAATAAAAAACAATATACAAAAACCCAAAAGAAGAGAAATCTGGTCGACACCGTTTACCGCTCGACGCGACGGGTCACATTTTTAATGGTAAAAACATAGACAAAATTCGCATTTACGAATATTAAACAGTAGTGCGTGTATACTCTAACCATCAAAAGCTTGACATTCGATATCATAGGAAACAACTCCCTAGCATGTTGAGAGAGAGGCGTAATTCGAACAAGGGCTGCCACTTGCGGCATGCCATAACGCGCAGAAAAATCACAGGATTTGATGAAGATCACACAAACATTAAGACATTAGTAGACGGCATGTTTCTAATCGAACACGATTGCACGCATCTCATTAAAGATGTGCTTGCGACGTGGGCGTAAATCAGTACTCCTCATGTTCTGTAAAATGTTTTAAACTACTTCACTTGATGTATTCTGATTTCTTCCTTGAAAAGTTTCTGTATGCTATAATCTCCATTAATGTCTTCATTGTTCATCGGGTTATTAACAAGGTTATGAAAATGGGGTTCTTTTTCTATCCATTTATCTTTGAGCAAAAAGCCTTCAAATGTTTTCTTTGCACTTATTCAAGTGTTTATTGACAGTTTAATGCGCGTCAATTTGAAACCCTTCATCATTTTTACGCTTAAAAATGCATTCTTTTAATCAGTTTTAATAATGGCTCTATGTTTAATAGAAAAACACTTTTCTTTTCTAGCAATAAAAACGTGCCCTATAAGGGTAACTTACTTAAAAGTAATATTCTTATTTCCGTCCGCCTTATAAAGTAATGCAAACGTGTTGTAAAAGGTGTTGCAAAGTGTTTCACAAGTAATTATTAATACTACAGAGCGACATTTTGAATGTTTAATTGTCTAAGTGTTTCTGAAGAGACTTTTGACTTTATATCTTAGCAGAGAGCATTAAAGTAGGCGTTGAACATTAAATGATCACTGAGGAAAAAAGTTATAGGTTATAGTTATTAGTATCCTTAGAAAATCTCCTTGTATCTCTTCAAATAGGGGTCTGAGCTTAACCTTATTAGAGGTCTAAGCTTAATCTTATAATAGCCTTGCAAAAAATGTACATATATTTAGCAATATGTATTTTACATAAGTGCAGAAAGCTCGCGAAAGGGGAGCACCGTCAATTCTAGGAAACGAATATCAAAATTGAGAGAAATGTTATGTGATGGAAGTTATGTAAATTCTTAATAATCTTACCTCTGAGGAAGACACAATTTTTTACACCCTAGCCGTTAAATCATGATTACACCCTAGCCATTAAATCACGAAAAGCTCATTTCTTCAGCTTTACAATGAATCTCCCTTTCGAATAATAACTTTTTTCACACCTGAGTACCCGTTATGGTAATGCAGTAGGGTCTTCAATGAAATGTGCCATTAACCATTATCTGGGCCCATCTTATTGATACCGATATATTGCTCTGGTAGGCCTAATGACAAATTTGGTGCAGTGTGTTTAAATTCCTCCTACATTAACTGATGAGGCACGTAGGCATGAAGTAAATGATTGCTACAAATTGGGTGTCATTAGAAAGCTGAAGAAATGCGTTTTTTACTGATATAAAACACCATATAAAACAGGTCAAATATTTGAAATATAAATGAGTGAAAAGAAATCCAAACTTTTTGAGGTGTTTAGTAGAGGTACTAACATAAAGAAATTGCAAAACTTATGTGAGCGTAAAACATAATCTTATAATAATTATGTATTTTTACCGAAATTAGCAAAAATGTTATATACTTTACACAGATGCTAAGCACATGTTACTTAATAATTATGAGCATCTGTACTTACATATTGTTCTCTGTGTGCGTAACAGTTCTCATTGTAATTCGTTTTATGATGTTGATATTACACCTGAAAAAGTGCCAGCCCGGCTATTCCAATTATTGTTGTGGGCGAGAAGTTTGTAAATTACCATGTAATGGCAGGAGATAAACATATAACAGTTTTCAATATGGGCAATATCTGACGGAATTTCAACGCAGAATGAAATAAATTAGCTTTTAAGGTTAGTAAATTATTTATTATAAAAATAAACTAGTCTTAGAATAATGTCTATAATTTTCTTTATCACTTTTGTGGATTATCACATTTTCGTAATGAAAGAGATAGCTTTTAGTACCTCTTTTGTATTACAAACATCCAGCCTTAATTGAAAACACCAGATTAAGAGTTGGTATCAGCTTGTCTTTAATTTATTTTAACAGATTAGGAAACGTATATACCCCAGATCTAGCATGTAGCAAATATGTTGAATTGATTGGCAGCAAGTTCTTTGGTCAACCAAATATATCGGGTAAAGAATATGGCAAGATAAAAAAAAGGTCATAACGTTGGTCGCAACGCGTTTCTTTCAGAAAACAACGCATTGCTTAGCTAACCAATCAGAAAAGCGAAAAAGCAACGCGTTGCCAATGAAAGCAACGCGTTGCTTTCAGACAGTACTTAAACAACGCGTTGCTTTCATTGGCAACGCGTTGCCTTTTCACTTTCATGATTTTAATTGCTGTAATTCAGCCTTTGGCTTCGATGGTAATTTTTAATAAACCTAAAATGATGAATGATGATGAAGCGTTGGATGACTTAGCAACGTTTTGTTTATGTACTTTTATGTTGGCTAAGCAACTCGTTGCTTGCCAAGCAACTCGTTGATTTCATTAGCAACACGTTGCCAATGAAAGCAACACGTTGTTTAAAAGCTCGTCACATGTCCCCCGTGTCGTTAAAGAAAAAAAAAAATGTTTCACTGTGACCGATTATGACGTTATAGGCTGATTATATCGTGCTATGTTTCTGAAAGAAAGAAAGAAGATATTTCATCTTTGAAGCTTGACTTAAGCGGAATGATTTATAACAGGGGCGTAACTAGACCGCTAGTCAAGTGTGGGCAAGGAACTGAAGATTTTCTTTACCATGGCTGCAGCTTTGCCAGATCGAGTCGCCTACTTTTTCCACACCCCTAGTTACCCCTGGATTTCAGAGTTTGTTTGCATCGCTAAAACTGAACAGAATTTGACGTTAGCATCCAAATGTGGATCCTTAGTAGCCATGATTTTTCAATATTTAACTGTAAACCCGTAAACGTGTTGTGATCTTCTCTATAATAACTACGGTGGATATTCTAACTTGGATGTATCCGTTTCAAAAACATACCACTCCAAAAAATCCCACTGTAAAACAGCGTCAAAGATATATTTCAATTATTGAAATTGGATTCAAGAAATATCTAAATTATGGAAATAACAAAGAGTATCTTTACAATCAGGACCTCTGCTTTGATATCAGTAAACAAGTTTATCTTCAACACCTGTCCGTACCAGGTTGTTGATTTTGCACACGTGTGTTTTGTGAAGTCCCTTATTTGATGACTATTGATTATTAATTAGCTGGCGAAACTACAGCAAAATCGATATCACTTTTAACGCCAGGCTCTTTTCTACACTATTTTATCAATGAAGCTCATGAGTGACAAAAGTGAGTTTTCATCAAGACTGAGGGCAATCGTAACCTTTCCTGTTTAACGCAGCTGCGATGGCTGCATTCACCTAATTTGTTTGTGGGTATGTCCGTCCCTTGATTTCACTGGACTTTGAATGCCAGGGGTGTGGCCAACACTTCAGAACTAGGGGTAGTTTAGTGATAACCTTAACTGCCCCAAAATGAGGTCTATAGTCGAGTCCTGTAAAAATTGGAGCGGGAGTCATTCTGTGAGACTTTGAACAAACTGGGGATCATCCCCCATCCCATACAACACCACCACCCCCTGTGAGGATAAGGTGGCATATATTGCGTTGCCACCTCGAAGCCTTGTATTTGGCACCTTAACTGCTACTGTGTCCTTCAAATCGATAGTTAACCCCAACATCGGGTTTAAATGCGAGATTTGCCTTTTAAAAATCCGAACCGTAAGTCTTGTAATCCTTTCTACTTTAACACCAAGCCCAAGTCTATGTATAACTTGGACATACCGACTTGGCATAGACCTAGATACCTGGGTTTGGCCCGGTGCCTATAAACCACAGACCCAAAGACCACCAAGACCCCCTCAACCATAAAAACAAAGACCCCCGCTCAAAAAAAAGATATCCAACACAAATCCCGCACCTCACTATAACCCAATGATCCTCACTATCCACAAAGACCCCCGCAACTATAAACCAGACCCCCTCAACTATAAAACAAAGACCCCCTCAACTATAAAACAAAGACCTCCCCTCAACTTAAAACAAGACCCCCCTCACCTATAAACAAGACCCCCCCTCAACTTAAAACCAGACCCCTCAACTATAAAACAAAAGACTCAACTATTAAAGGGTTACCAGCGATTTGCTAATCTAACATCGAAAAAATCATCAAAATTCATATTTTTACCTTTTGTTACTAGCATGGATAATTTGAACATAACCTGCAGTGGTTTGCCTTGAAATCCGTTATTAAAGACAAGTCATTACTTTTTATCTTGATTCTGTAATTTCTATACTTGCGTATCAAATTCCGACTCAATCAAAAAATCCTTTCCCGGTGAGATCACAGATTTTCAGCGTGATATTGGTTGCACCATGAATCAAACACAGTTTGACCTCAAACACAAACATTTGGATGTTTGTTTATTTTGTACTGTGTAAACCAGAATCATCTGATTAGTGCAGCAGTTTGAGATGCCGTGGCTGAATGTCTAATTTGCGGAGAACGGTATGACAAATTTCCTCAAATACTTCATTTTTTTAACTATTTTGGTGGTTGTTTCAACCTTAAAGCAGTTAATAGGGATTGTACACACTTATCCCTGATTTATAAGTTTTAAAAAAATGCATTTCGACATTTTTTCGATTCTCTCACATTATTGCTGCTAATCCCTTAACAAAGACCCAACCCAATCCTGATTCCTTGCATAATCTTCATTCCATAATACATTTGCATACTTACCCATTTTACTTCAAAAATGAATTCCTGCCAAAACCATCCTTCTTGTCTCCTTAAATTTAATTATGGATGGATTCATTATTATGATACCTTTAGGAGGGGGGATTATTTGCAATGCCCGAATATCAAGGCGATACCACCCTTTTCTCGTGATCTCTTCAAACTTTCTAACTTCATGTAACCGTTACAAACAAAACCCCCTCTGAAAAAAAAAAAGCTGTTTGATTGTGCGGCCATTTGATTTTCCGTTTTTTTTTTTCCGATGCTAGACGATAGGTTCCTGTCGTGTCAAGGATGTTTCGGAAATCATAATCATAAATGTTGAATTGAAGGCATAATTATTTAAATGGGAATTCCAACGCTAAGTAACATAATTACAGTTTTAAAGTATTTGAAGAAATTCTTGAAAAGCTTTGTTCAGCTGTACCAAAGCTTTTTGTATAGTTATGTGCAGTTATCTAACATTTTCTTTGAAATAAAAACGGTAGTTGTTCTGTCCAACTTTAAGATGTTATACTCGCGGCGCGGCGTCGGCTATAATGCTCCACCTAAGCTGTTTTGGCGCAATCCAGGGATTCATTTCATATACATAAAACGCACGTGTTTGGACTCGCCTCGTCCAGCTCCGCTCCATGCCTACACAGCTGTGTGTAACCTGATTTGGGGATCACCTTACCGGGGGCAAAAAATTTGCGCAAACAGCTTGTTTTGAGCGCAATACTCAGGGAGGCATTTGCATAATACATAAAACTCAACGTTTTTACGCGACCTTGTCGCCTCCGCGCCCAATGCATACACACCGCTGTGTGTAACATGATTTGGGGATCACCGTACCGGATTGCGCCAAACAGCTTACACATCTCATAGTCCGGCAAACCTGACTGAACCTACAAATTTTGTTATAGTTTTTTTTTAATGATTTGATTTTGTGTAGCGGAGGGGTCTCTTTCGGAATCCGCCGGGTGGACTTTGCCCACCCTTGAGGGTTTTGAGAAATTCAAGATGGCGGCCAAGATGGCCTCCATTACATATTTTTCAGCTATAATCCCTTCATATTCACCTCTAATAATATTTTGTGTCTAGTCATATGTTTTTGGGTCAAGTATCATTAATACCGGTTGCCAGACGCAATGAGGGTTCCAAATCATGGTCAATCCAGATGGCTGCCAATAGGGCGCCAATTACATATTTTCAAAAAAAAAAGCTATAACTACCTAACTCCCTTATATTCAACCTACATCATAATTGTTTTGGTGTCTAGTCAATGATTTTTGGATCAAGTAATCATTAAAGACCAATTTCAAGACCGAGGAGGGTTCACATCATGATCAATCAGATGGCCGCCAATCTGCCCGCCAATATGGGCCACCAATTACATATTTTTCAGCTTTACTTAAGCTTGGATGATAAATGGGTTCCTATTTATATGTTTTTGGGGTCACCAATCCATTAGAATCAATCACAACTTCACAGACATCGGGGTTCACATATCAAATCCAAGATGGCCGCCAATATGGTGCCATTACTATTTTTCGCTTAAATTCATATATATTAAGCATGGAATGATAAAATTGTATTAGGTATACGTTATTGGGATCAAACCAATCCATATAAAATTCAATCGCAAGACTATTCAAGGCTCACATTAATGATCAATCCAAGATTCCCGCCAATATGGCCACCACTATGGCCGCCATAACTTGTTTTGTTCGTATTTGTGGTGTCTAGTTATATTGTTTGTTTGGTCACTGAATTCAATGAGCTTTTTTTTCAAGATTGATAACGCATTGCATTGTGAATGAAATTTAATATTGCTATAAATTTAAATTCTTTGAGCTAAACCTACTCAAGTGGTAAAGTGCTACTGAGAGTTGTGGCGACTGGAAGATGTGGATGCTTGCTGTGGGACGAGGAATACGATGAAAGGATCCTAGCTGCCGAACCGTTGCGTACTAGAACGTCCTCGGAGATAAACTTGTTGGCACGTGGAATAACAAGCCATCCCATTGCGTCCATGTTACTTGGATAGAATCTCCCCAGAAGGGAGGCCCAAGCTGCCGCCTGAGATCTTACGGTCCCGTGAGCTCCTATGTGTGTCCCCCCGTCCGACGAGCCTCCATGCTAGCGAGGCTCTCTTGATTGACTGCCGCGATCCATCTGGCTAATGCCGTCTTGGAGGCCGGGCGAAACGGCGTCTGATTGTGAGGAAGATCTTGTCGTGTGGAGCCCCCCCCCCCCCAATATGGCTGGGTCCTTGCGAAAGTAAAATTTCAAGGCTCTAACTGGACTCCAGGGTCCCTTCCTCGCTAGGGAGCCGATCTTGTCGAGATCTGGGATGGCGAATCGGCCGTGTAATGGATCTGAGTGGTTGATTCTGGCCATGAAACCTGCTGCGAGGAAAAAGGTTTGGCGGCGTTACATGTTAAGTTGAGGTGATTCTCTGCTAAAGACAAAGCAATGATTTCCCATTGCTCTATTGTTTGTTAGTTGTGTGTAAGGTTTGTTGATTATGTTTTTTATACAGCGGTTAGAAACCATGGTATTTGCGGTATAGAAATGTTTCTTAATTATTATTATTAGGATGGTCCGATACTCTCCTGCCTGATTCTGCGGCGACAAGGGAGAGTGTATTCTTGGTGGTGTCCTAAGGCCGCCTATAGAGAGCTCCTAAGGAGGGCTTTAGAGATGCTGGATGACTGATAGCGGTCCCCCAAGCTGGCACTAGAAGACCCGTTCGAGCGGCCGTTGAAGCAGCATTCCCTTGAAGAGATCATCATCATCATCCGCCAATCCCAGATGGATGGCTGAGATAGTTTGCTCGCCGAGGGTCCACTTGGCGATCCTTGCACCATTACCGGTACTTGACAAGTCTGAAAATAAATCCTCGCTGTTGTCGTTCCTCCTTGCCTCTGGGGGCTCCAGTCAATGGCCGCCTTGGAGCGGAAAGCTGCTGCTCTGAAGGGCTGGATGAGACTAGCCATGCAGTCAATGGTTGCTCGCCTTCAGATTCTCCATCAAAGAGACCCCCTCCGGGGTCGTGACCGTCCTTCCTCCTAGGAAGAGTCACAGGTTGGCGTAAGCATAAGACCGAGTCTTGGAAACCATGATGTCAAGGAGGCCAATTCGGCCACACTAGAATCCATATGGCAGTTGCTGTCCTCGGTGAACTCAGGAACCTAGGGCAATCCCCGTGTACGCAAAGGCCCGCCCGTAATAACGGTTAGTGGGGCCCCCATGAACGGGAAGACCAATATCCGGTGGTGAAGCCTTGGCTCCGAGCATATTCGATAGCTGGCGTTGAGGGCGGCTTGCGAACAGGTTTCACGTGGGGCCGTGACCAGCCTGTTAGCTCCTGTGAAGGCCAGTCTGCATATCTTGGGGTTGAGGTGCTAACTCCTCCCCCTACGACCCCCTGACTCTCGAAGTTCCTGCCTTGCAATGGTGGTGGCGACCCTCCCGGATCCTCCCCTGCTTGTTGTGGAGACGACGCGACATGTTGTCGCACTGGACTACAACGGCGTGACCTCCCTGACCAATGGGAGTTCTGTCTCAGCGCCGATGAACTGCACCACAAATCTCCAACGTGAATACTATGCGATGCTTGGTCAACTTCCTTGTCCCAGTCCCTGAGAGGCGAATGTTTCCTACGTGGGCTCCCCCCCCCTCTTTGGTGCGTCCGTCATGAGAAAAAAATTTTGAAAAAAAAAAGATGAGGGTAATTGATGTGAATAGTTCTCCCGGCGGTATTATCCGGCGGAGACCACCACTCTAAAATCGCTCTTCTGACGTGTGGACGTCTGGAATACTCTTGGACATTCGGTCTCGGCGAATATTGTACCGCGATAGAACGTGCAGCTGTATTACTCGCATGCGAATTCTCAACGCGTTACCACCGTTGTCATACTACTGGCTGTGAAGACCAGTAGTCTTGTCACAAAGATGTCGGTGCTTGGTTGAGTGTCATGAGGGTCCTGGCGCGCTGCGTCCGTGGATGCCCTATACGCTCGGGGTCGGAACTCTATTTCCCCTTTTGAAGATCAGCGTCGCCCCTTAAAAGTCGATGCTCTGCGATGGAGTGCTAAAGCTGTTCCCTGGAAGGGCGCTGTCATGATCCTTGTCCAGGTAGACGAAGGCGAAATGGCTTCTCCGCTTGAGGAACTCTGGCTACAACTTCACATAAGCCGGTGAATGTGGGGGGCGCTGGTCGACAATTACCGAACGGGAGGCACTGGGAAACTGATAGAACGAGCGGTCGATATAGAAAACCGAGCCACTTTCTGTGGTGAAGGATTTATCGGAGTGTGGGGGTAAGCATCCTTTAGAGCCAGATTGGATGCTCTCCGGCTCCGATTGAGTCCCTTGATAACTGCTGATAGGCTCTCCATCGACATCTTGTTAACACACTGTGAAACTAGCCCGCCATGTTCCGCGAAAAGCACACACTCCCCCACCTAATCAGATCAATTTTTGTACAATCTTAGCTGCTACAAAAACGTAACAGCTTAACTGTGTTCTTTCCAATATATGATGGAGTTGGTAAGTACAATGAACCTGTTCATTTACTTCTAATTTTTCTTTTCTTCAGCATTTGCCAGTTGTTGAATAAGGCCACAGCTTTGATTCTTGAAAAACTGGATTGAGGATAGAAGTAAGCCAAGATTTGAGTGAGTTTTACGCAATTCAATAACATGTGCTAATATTAGGTTGGGATCATTGCATTCCACAGGTATTGTGATAATCATATTTCATCACCATGATTCAGTGCTCATTTGAAACCTTTTAAGTGGTTTCATCAAGGAATTTCTGACCCCAAACAACGAAATTGAAACAATGTTTCAAATGTGCCACCCAAGTACCACTGTAACTTAATTAGAATGGACACCACAAGTACCACTATAACTTATATGAAGCGGCTTCTAGCTCCAAGCCATAATCTGGCGGAATCATATTGGCAGCCATCTTGTTTAACCATAACGCAGTTCCTCTCTGGTCTTGTAACTGGTTTTTAATGGGTTCCTTTATCAATTAAAACGTGTAACTGGACACCTCTGATAGATAAGTTACATATGAAACCCTGTATGTCATATTGGCTGCCTTATTTGTGGCGCCTTATTGACAGCCATCCTTGGATTGAACCAGATGTGAACCACCAATTGGCCTCGCAATTGTTTCAATGGATTGCTTGCCCCTCAAAACATCTGATTAGACACGAAAAATACACAATAGGCTAAATATTCAGGTTTTTCAACAGCTGAAACCATGATTTGGCGGTCATAATTGGCGGCCATCTTGGATTTATCCTGATGGTTACCTTCATGGTCCTTGCAATTAGTCTTAATTGATTACCTGACACCCAAAACTATGACTAGACAACCAAATTGTTACCTAGGTGAAAATAAAGGGAGTTATAGCTGACAATATGTAACGGCGCCATCCTTGGACGCCATCGTGATTTCTCAAACCCTCAAGGGTGGACAAAGTCCACCGGCAATTCCTGAAAGAAGACACCTCAGCTACAAATCAATCATAAAAACAACTATATACAAAATGTTTAGGTTACGGCTGAAAAATCCAGTTTCTCTGCCGGCCTAATAATGTGTGGTCTGAGAATTCTGACAGCGATTTAAGATCGTCGGCCATTGAGATTCACAGTCATGGTAGATTCAGGTCCACTGCAAAAAGCTGCACTTGACGATGAAGGATAATGAAAATGGAGCATTTACATCTCAAAGTAAACACGATAAACTGGATCTCGCACAGAATTTTTTGTTGACGGAGGGGCACAGATTTGTGGATGTACGCCCGGATGTACCTGACACGTGTATGTACCAACCAAACAATTTTTTCCCGGCTCGCGTTTTTTAACCGTCGGCCCTCCAAAATGCAACATAGATAAAGATAGGTAGTACTAGTATTGACCATTAAAGCCGTACCATTTTTATGAACTTCTCTGTATTTCATATCATGCCCCTCGCGCTCAAAACAACATCTACAGATTTTAGAACAAGGTACCGAGGGTCACCGACAGACCGTTATGTACCGACGGAACATCACGGTTGTGGGGGGGGGGGCACGTCCCCCTGGCTACCCACTGATTACGATAAGTTTCACATATTTTATAGTTGAGGGGGTCTTTGTTTTATAGTTGAAGGGGTCTTTGTTTATATCGAGGGGGTCTTGTTTTATAGTTGAGGGGGTCTTTTGTTTTAATAGTTGAGGGGGTCTTTGTTTTATAGTTTGAAGGTGTCTTTGTTTTATAGTTGAGGGGGTCCTTTGTTTTTTATATAGTTGAGGGGGTCTTTGTTTTATAGTGAGGGTTCTTTGTTTTATGTTGGTGGGGTCCTTTGTTTTTATAGTAGTGGGTCTTTGTTTTATAGTTGAGGGGGTCTTTTTTTTATAGTAAACAAGGGGGTCTTTGGTCTATCAGTTGAGGGTGTCTCCTTTTGTTTATCGTTAGATGGGTCTTTGTTTTTTTAGTTTGAGGGGGTGTTTTGTTTTATAGTTGAGGGGGTCTTTTATTTTATAGTTGGGGGTACCTTTGTTTTATAGTTTTGAGGGGGTCTTTGTTTTATAGTTGAGGGGGTCTTTGTATTTTTATAGTGAGGGGGTCTTTGTTTTATAGTGGAGGGGTCTTGTTTTATATATTTAAGGGGGTCGTTGTTTTTTATAGTTGAGGGGTCTTTGTTTTATCGTTACGGTGGGTCTTTGTTTTAATAGTGAGGGGGGTCTTTTTTTTATAGTTGAAGGGGTCCTTTGTTTTATAGTTAGGGGGTTCTTTTTTTATAGTTGGGGGGTTCTTTGTTTTATAGTTAGGTGGGTCTTTGGTTTTAGTTGAGGGGCGTCCTTTGTTTTATCGTTGAGGGGTCTTGTTTTATAGTTAGGGGGGTCTCTTTGTTTTATCGTTGGGGGGTCTTTGTTTTATAGGTTGAGGGGGTCTTTGTTTTATGAGTTGAGGGGGTCCTTTGTTTTATAGTTGAGGGGGTCTTTGTTTTATAGTTGAGGGGGCTTTGTTTTTATATAGTTGAGGGTGTCTTTGTTTTATCGTTGGTGGGTCTTGTTTTGATAGTTTTTGAGGGGGTTTTTTGTTTTTGAGGGGTTTTTTTTAATAGTTGAGGGGTCTTGTTTTATAGTTGAGGGGGTCTTTGTTTTATATTTGAGGGGGTCTTTGTTTGATCGTTTAGGTGGGTCTTTGTTTTAATAGTTGATTGGGTCTTTGTTTTATAGTTGAGGGGGCTCTTTTTGGTTTTATAGTTAGGTGGGGTCGTGGTTTTATAGTTTGATGGGGTCTTTGTTTTAGAGTTGAGGGAGGGGGTCTTTTCGTTTTATAGTTAGGTGGGTCCTTTGTTTTATAGTTGAGGAAGGGGTCTTTGTTTTATGTTGAGGGGGTCTTGGGGGTCTTTGGGGGTCTTGGGTCTTTGTTTTATAGTCACCGGCGGTTGGGCCCCGCAAAACATGCACCGAATTTTGTGGGAATCGGTTAAAGTCAGGTCCCTCACAAAAAATATAAGAATCGAGTGGCCATATGCAAGCACATGTTCTATGCAATCATATCCATACCCCTAAAAATCAATAATAGTTTAGATTTGCAACCAAAATCTGAAATTTCATCAAGAATTTAACTAAGCTGGGCCAAATATTTTGATGCTAACTAATTTTCACCAACAAATAAAACTTGGTCAGGATTACAATAATTGATCTAACTGGTTCAGTGATTTCCATTCATCCTCTAGTTCCACTCTACTCAAATCAATAATGTATTGTGATGTCAATGCCCTGGTGAATGGTAGCAGAGATATCATATTCCTTTGTAAATTTGCAAGTAAAATTAACTGCAACAAAAATACAGAAGCTAGGTTTCGATTTTTAGTGCAAATTAGAAAATATTCAAACCTGTATATTTTAGGTATGTGGATTTGATTGCATGTGCTTGTACATGTATATGGCCTCTTGCGAGTCTGGCTCATGTAGATGCTGTGCGATTTCTCTTTTGTAGATTATTCTCACCCACAAAGATTTAAATTAGACACTGTCGCATAATAATGGCTGTCATTAATGAATGAACAACTATGGACGGATGCAACAATGATGGTATTGAGAATAATGTTTTGGAGAAGTATCTTCATTATATTCGTTTAATTAGAAAGAAAAGTCTTCCGATTAAACAAAGGTTACATATTCGAAATAAACGTTGTCTTTCACCCACATCTCCATTACTAATGCTTTAGGGTTGAAAACGTTCCTAAGTTAAACTCATCTTATATAGGATTAATTTTAAAATTTACCCGAATCTCATAATTATTTCATCGTCTAGCTACTTTGGCGTATAAGAATTATCTCACAATAATATTTGCCAAAATAGAAAGAAGTGTTTATGCAATTCAATGCTAAAACCCATACAATACGTAAGATGAAACTGTAAGAGACACCTGGCTAGTAAAGCAAGAATCGCCCATGTTCTGCTAATGACATGGATGTTCAGACTCGCCAGCCCATTTAATCAACAGCTTGTGATCATCATTCAAAAATGGTTTAAGCAAGGTGCGACTTCTTGACGGCTGAAGAGCCAAAGATCAATTTTGATATCATGCTGTCGTTTCCTCATCTATCGTGATTATTATGGGACTTCAGGCAGGTGTTTGTCTGTAATCAATAGCCATCCAGCTGTCTTTACACTAATTGACACCGCCAAAAACAACTAAAAGACAGATGAAAATAAAAATCTTGTATTTTTTGCTTACATGCAATTTCTAGGTTCACATGTATTCCGTAATAAAACCTGAGACAAAATAGCTAAAGAGATTCAAAGCAAGTATTAGTGTAAGCAATTATGTCACAATATGGTGGTGGCATTTTTTTGGCTACAGTCCGTAAAATTTTGATAGTTGAAGAAAAGACCCCAGAGAAGCCAAAAAGTATTTGTCACTTTTTTCATACGCAAAGAGGATCAACAGCCAATTTCAAAAATCAAAATGGCCGCCATTTCCCTCCATATTTTTATTATAGTGTAACTTTTAAGACTCTTAAACACGATTTTAAAACTAAATTCAAATATCAACCAAATATGACTTAAAATAACATCAATGACTTTGTACACATTTTAAAAATCCAATATGGCCGTCAAATCCAATATGCCCGCCATTATTCCAATATTGTGATTATTTCTTAACTTTAACGACCTTTAAGCATTACTTTGAAATTAAAATCCACTTTAATATCAGCCAAATATGACTTTTAAATAACATCAATGACTTCGTACTATATTTACATCAAAAATAATCCAATATGGCCCGTCATATGAAGATGGCCGCCATTTTCCCAATATTTGACTTGCAAATAACAATGCCTTTCTAATACATTTAAACATAAAATGGCCACCAGATTAAACTTGGTTGTCTAGGTGATATTGATCTATAGATAACATTTGCGCGATCATTGGGTGGAATTTCTCCTAGGAGAAATTAATTTGAAGTTATTAAGCCAAATCATCGCCCTTTGGTAAACAGATCGATTTCATAATAAACATGACTCCTGAGCCATTTTATTCAGCGGACGACGGAAATGGCGTTTAACACAAGAAAACACAGACTGGAGTTGATTCCCTCGGCATCTACCCTGTTTGACCGGTTTGTGACCTTTGTGGTATTAATATCTTATCAATGCTTTTGGGTATGTTATTTTATGTGTAAAATATATGTGTATTCTTCCAATAGTCTAGACTATCATTTGCGAGCAAATTGAAGAAATTTCATGTTTTGTGAAAATGTGCCAGTGCCGCTTTAAATAAAGTGCATTATATAGTAACAGTTTTCACAGGAAATATTGACATATCTTCCTGCTAGACCTCTGTAGATTTTTCAGTTATCCATCTCACTTGCTTCCTCTTTCAAGAGAGGTCATAATATGATGAATGGAAAACTATATGCATGAAGACACGGCAGGATTTTCTGAAAAGCTATTGCAAGCGTTTTGCTCCCTCGTGTTAGAGAGCATTTATTACAATTTCCTTATGCTTTCCTACGAATATGAATATTGTACATTCCTGTTTATGCCCTCCTAAACAATACTCTACCAGTTTAATTACAGTTCAGTACCAAAAAGAATCTAGCCATCTTTACTGAGGTTTGGATGCCATAACAATTTTTGTTCGATCGATCAACGAACAAAGAATTCCGCATTCAAAGTACAATCACTTTGCTTAGACAGCAATCTATTTAGTACAATGTTTGATATTAAATTAGAATATGCCCCACATTCTGTTATATAATTTAAAACGGACAGTAAACATCTCTAGCTCATGCAGCCGATTAATGTATCGATATAAACAAAATCGTACGATGCCCAAAGAGGTAAATGAAAGTTAGTTGAAAAATGGACCAATGAAAAAAATTGCGATTACTGGCATTAGCAGTCGGCCGGTTGCTATGATATATCCTTTGTACTGTGGAAATATTACTTTGTTCTGAACAAAATAGTACACATTTTATATGTGGCCGTTTCCCCCTCATTTATGAGCTAACTGGAGTACTGGACTGTAAATTTGAGATTTGTTTTACTTGTATCCTTGTACAACTTTGTCAATTATTTTGTTTTTCAACAATGATCGCTTGGCCAGGATATCAAACATTTTGTTTTTATTCCCGCAAGGAAAAAGGCATGTTTAATTTTGCATCGCCCTCTTTAACGTAAATAACAAAAATCAAGAGGCTATGCCATTGACAATACTTTCATTAAAGGTGGTATAAGTTTTAGAATGCTGTACCCTTGATAGGATCTTGGCAAGGATTTGTTTACCTTGGATTCAGAAAATGCCCGTAATCAATGTAACTATGTTGACCCTTTTCAATCTTCGTCTGAAGAGAAGACTCAAGATAGACAATGTTGAAGAGAGATCAGTATCCGATCGTATCTATTATCAGTGTGTTACAACATATTCAACAGCAACAACTGCTCAAGGACATTTTGTAATTCTTATTTCAGTTAATAAGCCGATGGCCATCGGGAAGCTTATTAAAGTCAAACCAACCAGGCAACAATAGGAACATGATATTTCTGACATAAAGAAAAGTCTAAGCAGTCTTTATTCATCTTTAATAATATTCCTTTGTGTTCGCTTAGAGCTCTTATAGCGCAATTTTCTTTCTGCAAAAAACATTACTAATAAAAAGAACTTCAAACCATGTTGAGCATAGATTTATTTTTTATTAACAGATATCACACTTCATCTGCAAACCGCCCAATCGAACAATTTCGTCATCAGAACACCTTCAAAAACACATATGTGTTGAGAACTAGAACCAACTCCTGGCTGATCACTGCCTATTGGGAGTAAAACTATTTAGTTTGACGTCTCGTGAAATTCTTTCAAAAGACCTTCCTTCTTGAAGGTATTTTTTCAAAGCCTTTCGAGCTTATAATTGCCTAAGTGCACGTCATTCATCCGTGGTTTATGGCGATATTTTTCTGTAATTACTCATGCGCTGTCAGACGTAGAGACTAAATATTTTAAGCAATGGGTGTGTGCTATCTTTGGCGTTGGCGTTGGAAGTATTCGGTATTCGTTATGTAATGTTGCTTTGGTTGCATTGAGTGGTATTCTAGGGACTTATATAACTTTAAACAAGAGTTCTTTTTTAACCCGGCAAATTTAGTCAACATCTAAATATTTTGTTTGAATTGCCACATAGACTTCAAAATTAATGATCTCTTGTGTGAGAGAAAGAAACAAAAAAATATGTGTTGATACAAAAGCTATCCACATTACAACACGCAAAATAAGGCCACATCCGGGTGTTTCCAATAGTATAGACGGCCAGGCGGTTCTATTGCAGGCGTAAATAGTACTTTTTGGACTGTCTCATGAAATAGTAGTACTAAATTTGGTCACGTCACGATAAGCAGCGATATTGTAAGAGCATAAAAAAGTGGACATTTATTAAATTAGCTTAGAAAATCAGGGGTCGTAAGTGTGTACAAATCCATTTAACTACTTTAATGTAGGAAAAAAATTACCCAATAGATTTACAAAAATAAGCATTTGAGAAAATTGTCATACCGTCTCCGGCAAATTAAAATGCAGTAATGGCGTCACAAAATGAACATTAAAGGGGGATGGCCCAAATTCAGGATATGAGGTTTTCATCTTGATAGATTGGCCTTCACCCCAAAACCCCATCTGTAAAGTTTAGCGCCGAAATTTCAATCCGTTTTCATGTGACAGCTAAAAACGTGATTTTGTAAGCCCCATAGAGTACTGTGTAAAATTAATATTGGTCGACCAAAATGGGGTACGCTCATAACTTCCAAACCAAACATCCTTTGGCCCTAAGATTTCACAGGGTAAATGAGAAAAATAGCAGCTTTCTTCTGATACCAAAATGTTGACCACTTCCGGTAAAATATGGGGCTTCTGTGGACGAGGCTATTAGCGATCGGGCCATGGCCTTTAAACGCACACCAATACATAATAAGCAAAGATAAGTAATGGTGCATAATATCGCCCTTTGAAATCTGGGACATATGCAGGGAAAGACCCTTTTTGATCTCAAGTCGGATTTTTTTATACACACCCTTATAAATTCCAGAATCAGATAAAATGTAATGTTTTGTCTTTAAAACGTTAAAAACGAATTTCAAGCCCAACATTTGCAGGCTACGTTAGCATATCCATGCCAGTAACAAACATACCATTTTTATGATTTTTCTCGATGTTCCAGATTATCAAATAGCTTCTTATCCCTTTAAGCAATCAATGATAAGGAATAGGTTGCAGAGATATTTACGAACTTCTTCGATCTTTCAAGCTATCAATGAAGCCCTAATCTTACCGTGTAATATGCATGGGTCGCCACTCTTCACATTCATCCCGCACAGTAAGTTTTACCTTCATTGCAATGACCGATATCCATTTCAAATACCTGAATGGAGCGAGGTAGGGGAGAGTTCCTTACTCAAGTGCACAGCTGTGACAATTAAGACTGGGTGTGAACCCACATCCTTATAATCACAAGTTCAAAGTTCTAACTCCTACATAACACCACCGTGGCTCCCGATTAGCCAGTCTGAGTCAATCATGAGGTCACGCCAACGTGCGTTATTTTCTTGTACACGGGAAAAAAAAAAAAAAAAAAAAGTAAAGTTAGCGCCGAAATTTCAATCCGTTTTCATGTGACAGCTAAAAACGTGATTTTGTAAGCCCCATAGAGTACTGTGTAAAATTAATATTGGTCGACCAAAATGGGGTACATTTTCGCTCATAACTTCCAAACCAAACATCCTTTGGCCCTAAGATTTCACAGGGTAAATGAGAAAAATAGCAGCTTTCTTCTGATACCAAAATGTTGACCACTTCCGGTAAAATATGGGGCTTCTGTGGACGAGGCTATTAGCGATCGGGCCATGGCCTTTAAACGCACACCAATACATAATAAGCAAAGATAAGTAATGGTGCATAATATCGCCCTTTGAAATCTGGGACATATGCAGGGAAAGACCCTTTTTGATCTCAAGTCGGATTTTTTTATACACACCCTTATAAATTCCAGAATCAGAATAAAATGTAATGTTTTGTCTTTAAAACGTTAAAAACGAATTTCAAGCCCAACATTTGCAGGCTACGTTAGCATATCCATGCCAGTAACAAACATACCATTTTTATGATTTTTCTCGATGTTCCAGATTATCAAATAGCTTCTTATCCCTTTAAGCAATCAATGATAAGGAATAGGTTACAGAGATATTTACGAACTTCTTCGATCTTTCAAGCTATCAATGAAGCCCTAATCTTACCGTGTAATATGCATGGGTCGCCACTCTTCACATTCATCCCGCACAGTAAGTTTTACCTTCATTGCAATGACCGATATCCATTTCAAATACCTGAATGGAGCGAGGTAGGGGAGAGTTCCTTACTCAAGTGCACAGCTGTGACAATTAAGACTGGGTGTGAACCCACATCCTTATAATCACAAGTTCAAAGTTCTAACTCCTACATAACACCACCGTGGCTCCCGATTAGCCAGTCTGAGTCAATCATGAGGTCACGCCAACGTGCGTTATTTTCTTGTACACGGGAAGACAATACAATCGCTGTGACCTCAATAGCTGGTCGAAAACGCTCTGGAAAAATGTCCTGATTTGAGATCCAAAATACCTGAATTCATTATAAAATAATTTTATTATTGTTGCGGAATGTAAACTTCATATCTAAGTTGGTCCAATATGACGTGAAAGGGTGTTTGGGGGTTAAAAACAACGAATTAAAAGCGATGAATTTTAAGTTTTGAAAAAGCGTGGTCTCTGAAGTTATAGAAATCCCAGCAAATTTTAAAGCATCCCAAATCACTAATTGAATTGTGTGCTACAAAAAAAAAGTATGTGTACAGTAGTACTCTTATATTTGAAGAAAGCGAAGGCCTCGGAAAATGTATAACCTTGACATTTTTGGCATCACGGAATTGAATTCCCATTATGCTATAACATGGGGCTTGATTTTCACAGATTTTAACTGCAGACGTGTGCAGGGAATGCGGACAATAGCAAGGTCGTTTGTCTATTGTATTTGTGAAAGACCCTGTAAAATGACCCTGTCCAACAATTTTTGTGAACAATAATACTTGGGTGATCTGCCGACTAACTGGTCTAATGGAAAGACGGATGTAAGAGAGCTCGACTGGTAGCAATAATCAATAAACCTTTATCATGTTTATAGAAAAGTACACTGTTCATAAACAAATCAGTAGCCATACCACTTTGAGTTTCTGCCAAGAGCAAAAGGGAACCTGCCTACACTTAACAATTAGAGAATAAAAGATAGGATTTGTTGTTTTGCCTATCTAATATCGTGTCATATTGGATAGGCAGTCCAATATTTTGAGTAGTGGATGCCGGCGCAGCCGGTATCCACTACGATAAAAATATTGGACTGCCCATCCAATATGACACGATAAAAAAAAAAAAAAAAAAAAAGGACAATAGCAAGGTCGTTTGTCTATTGTATTTGTGAAAGACCCTGTAAAATGACCCTGTCCAACAATTTTTGTGAACAATAATACTTGGGTGATCTGCCGACTAACTGGTCTAATGGAAAGACGGATGTAAGAGAGCTCGACTGGTAGCAACAATCAATAAACCTTTATCATGTTTATAGAAAAGTACACTGTTCATAAACAAATCAGTAGCCATACCACTTTGAGTTTCTGCCAAGAGCAAAAGGGAACCTGCCTACACTTAACAATTGCTTTTAATTCATACCTCAAAAATACACCAGCAGGGAACCATTTATACGGCCTGTACGAAAAAAAATAGAGACCCCTGAAAAATCTAAATGTTCACCGTAAGTACATCCTCTCACTCTCCAGAGAAAAAGATTGGACATTTGTCTTTCCTTTTCCTTACTAATCGTTTCCAACTGTGCTAAAATGCCTTGATAAGCTACAGGTGTTGCGCCAAAATTATATGAGCCAAGGGTTGTTTACGCTTAAGGATATTGTGCGTTTGACGTTGAGCTCGCCCTCTATCATCAATACTGCATTTTAAAAACCTTAGCTCCGGATTTCATATATCAAGGAGGATACATTTGCTGCCAATCGCCGAATGCCAAGTCCCAGTGCCGTTTTCAGCTGTTTTAAAACCGGATATACATGTATGTTTCATTGGGTTCATTGATTTCTGGAAGGCGTAGTGTGAGTCCTTCAAAAAGCGCTGATAATATTTTATCGATTTTTTCTTATTTTTTAAATCAAAGCTACTTCACTTGGATCACAGTGATTGTTGGCTCTTTAAGTACTTTTCAGGGTTGGTTCAGCTGGGCCTTCTTCGAAATTTAATCTTTCATTAGTTATGCCTTATCATGAAGTGTTTATATATCAGGTACCTCAGTTTCGGTGTAGCTCTGCACACATAAGGTCTCGCACTTTTTTCCCGGTTGTTTGTTCCTAAGGGAGGTGCAAGTGGACACCCCCTCTAAAACCATGTTTGCCGTTGGATTTTTTGTACCAAACCTCTGGTTATTGATGGTACATCAAACACGACCACATAACAGGAAATTCAAATTAAAATGTACAGATTTCAATGACCGTCCAAATTACATATTTTAATAACGCCAACAAATTCCTCCAGCACAAAAATGACACATGACTTTCCCGTAGGACCTTTTCCATAATATTTGGCTCATAATAGTAAGGGCTAAACACATTACATTGCTAAAATAAAAATTCAAAAATGTCACTCCAGTACGATTAAGGCAAGAAGTTTTTTGGAAAAAACTTTCATCAACCAGTACCATTCTTAATAATTTCCCCCAAGTCCTTTTTTTCTCTCTCACTTTATTCTTCTTTCATTTCTATCTCTACTCCTTACTTTTTTCTTCACCTCTACCTCTTCTACCTCTGCTTCTCATTATGCGATAGCATTACATACCTCATCAAGACATGTGAAAAGTCTGTCCTTGTCCATTTCCCGTATCCTTTATCCCCGTTAAGATGTTTGTTAGCATTAGATATATTGTTTGTTTTTGTTTGTTTCTTGTTATATTATTTTACCTCGGTATATTTTATATCAGCCCCTACATGTAGTTTGTGTCATTAGTTTAAATTGAGTTATATTTTTAACTTGTATGTTTACAGGCCAGCAATACTATAGCCCTTTAGGTTGTCATTTCTGGTCCTAGATATCTACCCCTCACTGCCATTTTAGCACAGTTTTGCAATTGATCTTTATGTTTATTAATTAATATACTGTATATTCATTTCTTGTCAGTACGATATTTTATGCTGAATAAATGAATCTGATCTGAATCTGACATAGTGTCACTAAATGCTTTTTTATGCTACTTAGTATAAAAACGCCATGTGCCCGATTTTTTTGTTTCTACAAAATATGGCGCAAACTGATTTTAGGGCAATTACTTAAAATCTTGGCAAAATAATTAATTGTAGCACTCTTCCTGAAGCCACTACCCTGAATACTAACTAACACTATTCTTATCTAATCTTATCGTAAATCTTCACCGTAACCATTCCCTACTGAATGTGTTACCCTGAAAGAATTGTTACGTTTACCATATCCAAATGTCTGCCACCATGAAGCTTAGTTTTATCAAAACAACCCGTTTCATAGTCAACAACCCAAACCTAGTTTAAATACTATCTTAAAATGCTGTATATCTTGAGGCATTTTCACTTTCAATATTCTGGTTTGCTAAATGCATTATTCAGACAGTGTCACATTACGCCTGTGATGTCCTATCGATGGAATAATTAACTCATCAAATTGGCACAACTATTATAGTCACTTGGCACTATTGTTATTTTAGCTTTTTTAAACAAAGTCCCATAAGTAAATCAAAGAAATTGTTGTCTCTAGCTGTGTTCCCTTGAATTTTTGTAACCGCCTACTTATTTAATAAGAATAAGCTTTAAAAAGGTAGCACAGTGCATAATCAGAGGTGTACTTTTGTGTTTTGTGCTTCAATATCTAATTAGGTATAATTCACAAATTTTGTACCAAAGAAATTAATTCCCAGCTATGCTTTGGGGATATTTTTATGGAAATACTTCATCGATCCCAAAATCTGTTTTTTAAGGGATACCTGATATGTGAATCTCTCGTTGTACCTGTCATTATATTACCGAATCCCAAGATGTACAAATTTAAAACCATTAAATTGGATAACAGTTGTTTTGTAATAGCTATATTTGAAATACATGGGTCAAGTTATTGTTCAAACACACACATAGGGCAATGTCTTTAAGCATTATTTTAAGATGATTTAATTTAAATTGCAGCAATTTGACCAACCACTAAGTTACCCTATGATTTCACGCTAGAGGGTAAAATTGTTTAATGTCAAAGTATTTCATTGTCCACATCAACCCGTAATTGATTGATCTCTGGCGCCCAAAGGTCAGGAGTATCACACGAAGGTACTTTTTTTAGTAGTGAATAACCTTAAGCTCCTTCATCCAGGAAGATAACATACCAAAAGCCACTGGCAACACTATTTTGAGCTTAGTTTTGATTTAATGGGTTTCATAAGGGTTAACTCCTTTGCAACACGAGGAACTCCAGACCGGTTGCAATAATTGTTCACTAAGAGGACGCAGGGTGTTTTACGTAGAACATCCTGAACTAATACCTACATACCCTATATTGAGGTAGAAACCCTGTAATTTAAGACTCAATAAATTAGTCAACATGGGGATCCGGATTGTCAAGGCAAAGCCTCGAAGAAGAGTCAAAATTGCGTGTTATCAACAAAACCGTTATTACTATACTTTTTAAAACTTTTTACTAAAATACCCTGTATGGTTGCTATAGAGATAGGCGTATCTGGTTAACTTGATACAATAATCATCCCTACTTGAATAGCGAGTTCTAAAAATCTGCTCTGCAAACACTCAGGCGATGCTTACTCTTTCTTTCGATATGATCCCCACTGGCAAAAAGCATAACTCCCAGTGATATCTAACTTACTTCATCATGGTTCATTACAATGTGACGATGCTTCATCGTGCATTACCACATGCAGGCTCGATTTTGCCACGGATTTAGGGGGCAACGTTGGTATTGTTATCAATAGAAAGACTTTCTTTTGTTCACCGATTAAATCACTCAGGTATAATAACAATACTAATAGCAATCTTGACATAGCACTTAATGCAGATGTCTCTAGGCGCTTCACATCAAAAAAAGAAGCCAATCATCATATATATCAAATTTTACACAACAAATAACCAGTAGAAAGTGTCAAGTCGAGCCCTGGTGGTGGACCACGTTGCTTTCCTGTAATATTAAAGGCGGGCTGCTATTTTATTTCGATGACATGCGTCTAGGAATTAAAAACCTTATTTCAGCTTCAAGAGTTTATAAATACCTTATAATAATCCCTACTTACTCAAGTCAAGGTAAACGTTGATAATTAAAGATTGTTTCGTGGAGAGTGTCATTTAATACCGATACTGTACTAAATTATTTGTATTAATACAATCCTATCGAACTTAAAGGTGCTTGTTCCGATTTATGTGTATTGTGTTCTCTACTTGATATGAGAGCCTGGCACTTGCACATACACCCCATCAAGTACCGTGGGAAACAAACTTGCTGTTTTGATGCTAGACGCGATAATGCATAGTGCAACGCCCTATTTAATACTGTGCTGGGCTATTCCATGTCAACACTCGAGATGTGCACCGCAGCATGTCATGGATTTTTTTCTCTTTTGGTGTGATGATAGATATTGATGAGAAATGAAAATCCCAAAATTTTGAGCTTCATACCGCCCTTCGTTTTCCCACCAGGAGCATTCAGAAATTTAAGGGGGTCACCATCAAAAATGCTGTGCGATGCGAAAGACAATTTTGAGAGGGGCATAAACTTGTAAGAGAACCCTCCCTAACTTTGAAAATCACTATCTGGTGAATTTTTATGGTGTAGAATTCAAATATGGCATCAAAAATGTGATAAGCCCCTTTACTTTTAAAGTTATTTGAGTGTAAAAATGCAATATCTTTCATCTGGGACCAAGTTCGGGGGGTCAGAACTCCGTAAGTAACAATATTTTTAATGTCAATTTTCTTGTTAGAGTCACACTACAGGACTTTCTACCAGTATAATAATAAGCATATTAGGTAAGTAATAAGTGATTTACAGCCTATTGAAAAATCCTAATTTTGCATTTTGACATATATTGGCCCCCTGAAAATCAATGTTGACATGCGACATCACCCCTCTACTTCATATATGTTGAAGATACATCATCAAAGACCTATTCTTGAAAGAACCAGCTTGGTGACTTGATGTCTTCATTCTTTTCAGCACAAGACACTTTTGCTGATATCCCCATAGAAGTATATGGTGATATACACTGTGCATGTACAATGACCTCTGGGTCACATATACCTTTGTGTGGTAACTTTGAGTGTGTATTTTGTTGTGAAAAAATTAAGACACCAAGCTAGTTCTTTAAAGGAAGGTTGTTTAATGATATATCTTCAACATATCTGAAGTAGAGGGGTGGTGTCGAATGCCAACATTGGTTTTCAGGGGGGTCAAAATGTGTAAAAAAAGTACAATTACCATTTTCAAGGGGCTGTACCCCACTTATTTCTTTTCTAATGTATTCATAATTGTATTGGTTTAAAGTGGTACTATGTAACTCTGATTGACCAAAAGATGGACAATAAAAATTTTCTTACTTTTGGAGTTATGACCCCAGACTTGGCCCCGAATGAACAAAGGCGCAAATATTTAGGCCTCATTAACTCTATAGGTAAACACACTATGAACTTCCTGATGCCAGATTTGAATTCTACACCAAATATTACCCTTAGGTAGTGATTTTCAAAGTTGTGGAGTGCTCCATTACAAATCTGTGTCCCTCTCAACATAGTCTTTCACATTGGGCGGCACTTTTGATGGTGACCCCCCTAAATTTCCAATTGCTCTAGCGGGAAAACGAAATGGACTATGACGCTCAAAATTTCAGGATTTTCATATCTCATCAATGTCTACCACCACACTTAAAGCGAAAAAAATCCATGACGTGCTGCGGTGCACATCTCGAATATTGACATGGAATGAGCCTGCTAATATTGATGGTTTGCCACTAAAACGGCGGTTTTTGTTTATATCTTGGGAATGAAATGGATTTGAGGGCTCAAATTTCAGGACGACAATGAGAAAAATACGGCCTTTTATCTGATATCAAAATCGGTACTACTTCCGGGTAAACCAGGGGGGTCCCAAAGACGATCGGAACACGCACCTTAATGGCAATGCAAATATGAGGAAGAAAGGTAAACGGGTGAAGGAGCCGAATTTTGAAAATGAAATGTAATTTTCTTTTTGAGTCGTGTTTAAATGTAAACTTGTTCTGAACGTAAACGACTGCTTTCATTCACTTTGTGAATCTTACACTCTTTTTCCTTTAAAAGAGTAATTTGAATTTTTATTTTTTTTTTGGATTGCCTATAGACCGTATTCAATAGCCAGCCATGTTGGTGAACAAGATAGACGCATTCCAGTACTACAATACATTCACCTGTCAATGATCCCTGTGCAATCGCTAATCATGGATCGATTGACAGCTTAATGTATTGTAGTCCTAGAATGTATGCATCTTGTCCACCAACATGTCTGGTGGCTGACGTCATAAATGAAATACGTCTAGAAATAAATACGACCTATAATACTTCATCGCAAAGTCGGCTGGAGCTAGTCTTTCGAACTGCTTTGCGCGCCGTATACATGAACATATGCGATGCTTACAGGGGGTGCGATTTAAGGATATGAATTTTTCATCTTGATCTATATTGCCTTCACCCCAAACCCCATCTTAAAGTTTCACTCCGATATTTCAATCCGTTTTCATGTTGAGAGCTAAAAACGTGATTTTGTAAGCCCCATAGAGTACTGTTAAAATTAATTATGGTCGACCAAAATAAGGTACAAATTTGTCGCTCCATAACTGCGAAACCAAACATCCTTTGGCCCTAAGATTTCACAGGGTAAATGAAAAAATAGTAGCTTTCTGATACCAAAATTTTACCACCTTCCGTAAATCTGGGGCTTTGCTGGTGACGAGCTATGGGGAGCTCAGTCGGGGCCATGGACCTTTAAAAGGCATGGTTTTGAAAACGGTGTCATCGGCTAGACGTATGAACCCATTTGAAAAAACTACAACAAGAGTGACGGTTTAATACAATTGAATACAATTTCACTCGTCTGGATTCGTTCACTCATCGTAGATTGAATGTCCTTTTGGAAGAGTGTATTTTCATTCCGTTGAATAGGCAAACCATGAAGAGTGAATTTTCACTCTTTCACACTTAGAGAATGAATAGCTCATTAAATATTTTTGGCGTTAAGCAGGTTTCAAGAAATATCATATTCATTGATATGTATACTTAAATATTTTCCGAAAGTATGTCGTTGCAGTCTTGAATAGTTAGCTCAAGCTGAATTAGTAATTTGTTTTATCCTATAGCGAATTCAGTAGTGCTACAGTCGCAAATTCTCAAAGATGAAAGGTTTACAGCATGGCATTATCTATATGATGTAGATGATTTTAACTAATGCTTATGTTTTGTAGATGTTTATGAGCTTATGGGGTTACGTTACTGTGCCTCTGATCGCTTGTTGTAAACTTTGATCGCCTGTTGTAAACTAAGAGAATAACTAATATCAAACATATCCCTACATGTGGCAGTAATACAATTATTATTCGTAAAACATTAGTTTTTAAAGTTAACATTTATTATTATTATTATTATTATTAATCTATCTTTATAATAAGGAGGTCGAAGAACTTACATCTTTAAAAAGCGATGTAAACATATATAATGATTATGTACGGGTATCGTTCTTGAAACATATCAGAAAAGCAATAAACTAATTTGAAATTTTAGTACCGGTGTGAAAGTAATTATACAGTGTGAGTCAATAAAAACCCTACATTCAGGAAATATTTTTTCTTCAAAGGATAAAACGTTATTTTTGCTTCAATGTTTGCTTTGGTTGTTTACAGAGATAAACAGGCTATCAGAAGATTTTTATTTGGTGTCTTTCGGACTTTTGGTTCAGAAACTATGTCAATTTTGCGGAGAGACCTAACAATTCAGTTTGGCCGATTTTAGCCATACAATGCGGAGAGACTGACACCGACGTATACCATAACACATTATAGCAAAGACAATTCACACATGCAATTCAGATGGTATCGATTTCTTTTCGACAAAAACATATCAGTTTGAATAAAATGGTCTATTGTTTAACATAATTATAAGTAAAATATCTTAAAAAATTAAATTACCATTGTTCAATCATAAAGAGTCAGTTTTTGAAAATCACCCCATATCAATGTGTCAGTTCATGAACATAATGAAACTGCTTAGATATTTTAGTTTTACATCTCTAAGGTAATTATTTTGCACAAATACAGTATAATCAGCGTCCATAAATTGCAAGAAGAACTAAAGCTGAAGTTTTCTGTAAATAAATCGGAATTAAAACTTAAAATTCAATATCGCGCTGCTGTTTTTCAAGCGGAATACAAAACTTTCTATGGTTTCACTTTTGCTCCCAAGTTTCGTTGTTGGTGAAAACCATGAAATCTTGCTGAACCAAAGTAAACTGTGGTCTTACACCAGCTATCTTGAATTTCTTATTTGGAAAATTGAACATTTTTTACTTAGCATTTTCTTTTTTAATCTCTGGGATATTATTTTTATAATCCTTCAATTACTCTCCCACCTTCTATTGTTTAACAATAATTTGGTGTTAAATATTTGTACTCAAATCACTTCTGAAGACCATGTTACTCTATGTAAGCGATGCCTCTTTGTTTGGCTCAAAATCGGCCAAACAGGATTTTTAAGTCTCTCAGCAAAATAGGCGTAACTTCTTCCTCCAAAGTCCAAATGACACCAAATAACGTTTTTGGAAAGCCTGTTATCATTATTTATAACATAGCAAAAATTTGATTTGAGCAAAAACAATTCTTAAATATTTTATTATTTTTTATTCGAATGTAGGGTTTTTTTTTTTTTTATCACCAATGTAGTCCGCTGGGAGCCACAAAGTGAGTACGGACCCCGGACTCTATAATTACTTCTACACCGATGTAATAAACTACTGTGTCCGTATGACTGAGTATCCTACCACCCAACTGTCTATTTGCTCTCATTGATGCGTATGATCATTGTTTCAGCACTGTTCCCAAATGGCCTCGTTTACAAGGTTACGGTTTATTCGTACCTGTTGCTATGGTAGCTAGGACACTCTTCATGGGGCACACTCGGTTCTTTATACCGGCACAACCCCCCCAATTTGTTTTAAAATTGAGCTTTCACAATCAAGCAATTGGCGTGCAACGACACTGGGAGTTTGACCCAGGGTTTGTTCAAGTGTTGCGCGTGCTCACGAGCAGAAATCGTTCGCTGCGAATGGAACATAATATCATGGCTTTTAGCCCTTAGGGGGATGTGAAGAGAAAAAAGTGATTGATTTTCTACCGAACCACTTACAGATTTTAAGCCATATTACAGTTATTACAACCGTTACCATGGATATGGCGGCAAGTGTTGGATTTGAACATGACACAGGACTGAATCTGGGGACATTTTCCTGATATTTTGAACATTTGCTCTCCGTAAATTTGCTTTATTGTCAAATTTAGTCGGATGAATTGAATTGAAAACACTAGATTTTTATAATGCTACGAATTGCGGAGTGGGGAAAAATGACAAAAACACGGATTGTACTTTTCAAAATGGGCTTCTCTGAATTTTAAATACATATATTCATACGAAGCCTTGCCAAGTATGAGCTGAAACGGATAAACGGTTACCAGGAAAAGTGCCGCGCAAGCCCTCGAATATACGAAAATGGAATTTTCAGAAGAAAGAAAGAAATAAAATGTATACTAAATCTATAACGATACTTAAATACTGTAAATGCTCCAAAAATCTTTTTCCTTTGTATTCTTTTAGATTCAGTCAAATATAATATTTAGAGAACGCAATTGTACATTTTTTTCAATTTTATTTTTAACTTTGTTCAAACAATAATAATAATACCTAAAAAAATTACGGCACATGACTGTAGTAATTTCATTTCATGTATAACTTTATTCGTCCGTGATGGTTTAAACGAATGTTACTTATAATTTATAATAAAATCATAACCTCAGAGTGAGCATAACAATACTTTTATGAAATAATACAATTGACTTCAGCATTAACTTAATTAAGTTGAAGACTTTCATGGTTTTTTACTTATTACTTCATCTAGATGGGGATTTGAAAACAAACATGCTAAGTAAGAAAAATATTTCTATGAAAACCGTATATTTAATTTCACTAATGAAATTTCCAAAATAATCGATTCTCTGTTTGACCAAGAAAGGAATTCTAACTCTAAATATATAGACCGTGGCAATTTTAATTTTATTTTTGTGTTGTTTGTTTATATCTTATGTTCTATTATTTATTTATTTTTAGTTTATTCTCAGTAAAATAACAAATAACTTCCTTCTGGGATATAAAAAGGGACAAAGAGAAAGCAAGAAAGTAGAGAGAAATGCAGACAAATGCAAAAAAAAGAGAGAAAGAAAAAGAGGAAAAAAAGAGACAGAAAGCGACCCACAGACATGACAGAGATTGTCAATTTCTTGTAGTATTACTAAACAAGCTCCAGATCTCTGCTACTGGGAATTATGTATCCTTTATCAGAAAGATTAAAAAATAAATACTTAAAAGATTGCTTCTGAAAATAATTACTAAATCATAGAGCAAACAAGGGACTTAAATTTATACATCGGCTTCCTTGGTTGCCATCAGAAACAAACTACAGCACATGTAGGAAGGAAATATTGATTATTAGAAACAACAGCAGCTTAAGGACTCACGTAGCGTTAACTTACGCGAGGTCGGCCTTACACCCAAAGGGTTTGTAAAGGATAGGCATTCATGGTTATAAGATTTCTGAAACGCAATTTGAGGGACGCGCTTAGCGTTTATTATTAACGCAATATTAGATTGTTACTATTAAAGGTAACCAGATTGTTTGGCTTTTGATTATCAAAAAACTGCCAACGGATATAATTTTCCTGTGTTTCTGCTAAATACCCATTTGAGCCCAGGAAAAAAAAAAAGCGCTATATGTAACTAACATAAAATTCTGTATTGTAGCTAAGAAAAGTCTGCTGTCATACGAGGTTTTAGAAAAAAAATCTGCGTGGGAACGCCGCATCAACATCCTTTTAAGTATGTTTCTTCTAAACACGTGAAAAGTTCGGCATCAATGAAAAACAAATTATTAGAAATGTAATTGTAACATCAAGAAACCGGACGTTATGTTACGAGTCGTATTTTGGATTTCAAAAAAATCAGAATGCGCACAACAATAACAATGTCACGGAGTCGTTGTATCTGTTTTGGTCATCATTGAACTCGAAGATGATAGCCCATAGCACTTCTTTATCGCTATAAACAGTTATTGACAATACTCGGGTTTCAAAGAGTGGATTAGATATTCAAGGATGGTCAATGAAATAATGAACTGTCGGTCAAAGAAATAAGTTCAGGCAAGATTAAAGCCTATTGACAATCACAATTATTTAACGTATTTTCAGCCAACTTTGACGGGGGAAGAAAAGGAAAGCTTAATCATGCTAAATGCATGCAACGGCAGATAATTGTGTTCTTCGTTAATATTCGGTACGCCTTGTTCATCTATTCACTTGGTAGCGTTTGAGTATGATCTTGTCATAATATACGCGATCTAATTTGAGCCCCCGCTTTTACCGTAACATTGTACTGTACAATTAAATTACAGGTTGAAACGAACATCTTATCATCATCATCAAAATCAAATATCATCATCATAATCGTAACCAAACGAAAGCAACCAAGAATATATTCACAACGAAGGAGAGTGGTGTGATCTAATAGTTGTCAGAACTTACTTGGGAACCAAAGGTCTTCCCTAGAGGTCTTTATTGAGTCATCCCCACAATGCACACTTTTGGAAAATTCACTTCAATAAGGTCATGTCATCCCACAAAATCCATTCTTAACAAATAAAGATCCTGACTTTGACACTCAATTTAGAGCACAAGATGCTAGTACTTGGGAATTTTTTGCATGATCATTAAATGTCTTGTGGGTTCTTAAACTTCTTGAACGCTTTTTATCCTGACATGTGTTTAGTACAGTACCGTATAGGCACATTGCAATGCATTGTAGGATTGATTCAAAACACCTCTGTGTCTTCCCCAAGGGTTCCGGTTCATATTTCGGAGGGGCTTCTTCTGACTTACTTGCTAGTCTTAGTTTCTGGGTTTAATGTTGTATGGGCTATTGGTTAAACCATAATTACCACTTTCCTCCTGGTTCATTTGATATAGACAACTGAAGCATGAAACTCTCAGTTGCAGTTGTGCACGTGTGTTTGGTCATCTCTTAAGATCTACAACCTTGGCTTTGATGATGTTGCTGTGCAGTACCTTATGTAATATTTGAATTGTCTATAAATTTGTTAGTTTTCTTTAAGGCGCTGGTCTTCAGAGAGCACCATGTAAAACTTGTTTTATTAGCACTGTTTTAATATAATAGTCTTCATCCCCATTAGGTAGGAAGGTCCTCAGTTTTGTATTGCGTGTCACTGATGATTACATCGACTCGATGTACATTTAGTTGAGAGGTGCCAGTATATTTAGGACCAAAAAGTCCCACATATTACATCAGACATAATCTGATCTTCAGCGTGACAGCCAGTGATCCATCTATTGGCCGAGTCATAAAAGATCATTAAATCTGTCATTACAACTACTATCATGGCTATTCGTTAGGAATCATATTTGATGTTTAAACAAGTTTAGCTTAAATTATACGGTGAAATAATTGTTTAAATTTTCTAATAGAAAATTGAAATACGTAAAACTAAATTGCTTTAAGGCAATCTCCTTTAAATCCTCCATTAAGTTTTTCTGCTTCAAAATATCATTTCAAGTTAAAACAGAATATCAGAATTGAACGCGGGACTTGCAAGATAGGTGTACAATAGCACGTTACAGGGATAACTCTTTGATAGAATTTTCTGTGATTAATTTCATTCGATGATATTCGTATATAAATAATCGATTCGTCATTAGCAAGACCATCAATATTTACTCCAATGTGTATAGCAATTAATGGGTGTCAGGAAGGTGACTAATTGATTATGGTATTCATGAAACTCTAACTAGTTACTCTGGATGACCTAATTTTAACTTGCATAGAACTTTATTTTGCCCACTAAATAGTAATGAAAGCAGAGTGTACGGACTTTTAAAAATTGATGGTACTGGCTGTGTTCAATATCTGATCAAGAAAGTAGTGTTCTTAAAGCAGCACGGCACATTGTTCACAAAAATGAAATTTGCTCTCATGATAGTCTAGACATTGGAAGAACCAGATATATTTTACACATAAACATAAACATAACCCCAAACGGATTAGGGACAATTGATAGAGGATAAAGAATCCAGGTAATTTGTAGGCCAACTTTTAAGTTTTCCATAACTGTTAATCAACAATGTGTATATTCATGAATATGTTTGACTCGTACTCACGATAGTGACTCGTACTCACTGGGAACATTCATACGGCGTGCGTGTTCTTGTGTTAACGCCGTTTTCGTCGTCTGATGAATTAAACGGCGCCGGCGACGTTAAATTATAAACTCGTTCTGTTTACCCCTAAGGAAGCTGATTTTGTCTTATCATTTTCGGATTAGGCTTTTGTATATAAAAGCTTTAAACCATGCAAATATCGATTTTGAAAAATCTGTGAGCCGGCCTATTTTTCACATGTGCAGGTCTCTTTAAGTTGTGATACTTTTCTCTCCAACTTTAACCGTGACGTCCTTCAAATAACAGGTGTCAATAAAAAATGTGAAAATTCTGATTTTTGTACTGGTGTCAAGCTCTCTATCAAAATTCCCCATCTGAAAGATTAGTCTGAGCACTGTTTCTTGGTACACAAATTGTGAATTTCTCTTTTCGTAATAGGAGCAAAATACGAAATTAGCCTATGTTTTCTATTGCAATAAGCATATACAAATCGCCTTTTGTTTTCAGTATAGTTAATTTCGTAGCCAAATAAAATGTAAGGAATCTATTGCGTATCTAATCTATATGAAATCACTTCATATTCCAGAACATTGGATACATTGAAATCCTCTCGTTGCACCTTGAATGAGGGAGCGGGAAAATGGGAAAATGCACACTAAAATTTCCAGTCACCCTGTCTCCCCTTAAATTTTAAATTAGAACCCTTAATGATTAATTAATGTGCTTGAGTAATGGATTCAGAAACTCATGACTACTCTGGATGACCTATTTACTTGCATAGAACTTTATTTTGCCCGGCTAAATAGTAATGAAAGCAGAGTGTACGGCCTTTTAATAAATTGACGGTACTAGCTGTTCCTTATTTTCAGATATCTGAATCAAGAAAGTATTGTTCTTAAAGCGGCACTGGCACATTTTCACAAAATATTAAATTTGCTCTCAAATGATAGTCGAGACCATTGGAAGAACAGAGATATATTTTACACATAAACATAACATACCCCAAAACGGATAGGGACATTGATATGAGGATAAAGACATCCAGGTAATTTGTAGGCCAACTTTTAAGTTTTCCATAATTTTAATCAACAAATGTGTATATTACATGAATATGTTTGACTCGTACTCACTGATATTGACTCGTACTCACTGGGAAACATGCATACGGCGTGCGTGTTCTTGTGTTAAACGCCATTTTCGTCGTTGCTGAATTAAACGTCGCCGGCGACGTTAAATTATAAACTAGTTCTGTTTACCCATAAGGAAGCTGATTTGGTCTTAATCATTTCGGATTAGGCTTTTGTATATAAAAGCTTTACAACCATGCAAAAATATCGATTTTGAAAAATCTTGAGGCCGCACTATTTTTCAAATGTGCCAGTGTCTCTTTAAGTTGTGATACTTTTCTCTCCAACTTTACCGGTGACGTCCTTCAAATAACAGGTGTCAATAAAAAATGTGAAAATTCTGATTTTTGTACTGGTGTAAAGCTCTCTATCAAAATATCCCCATCTGAAAGGATAAGGCTGAGAACTGTTTCTTTGGTACACAAATTGTGAAATTTCTATTTTCGTATAGGAGCAAATACGAAATTCAGCCTATGTTTTCTATTGAAATATACCATATACAAATCGCCTTTTGTTTTCATTATAAGTTATTTCTGTAGCCAAATAAAAAGTAAGGAATCTATTGCGTATCTAATCTATATGAAATCACTTCATATTACAGAAAATTGGATAAATTGAATCTCTCGTTGCACCTTTAATGAGTGAGCGGGAAAAGGGGGACAAATGCACACTAAAATTTCCAGTCACTATGTCTCCCCTTAAATTTTAAATTAGAACCCTTAATGATTAATTAATGGTATTGATTAATGGTATTCATGAAAACTCATGAACTACTCTGGATGACCTAATTTACTTGCATAGAACTTTATTTTGCCCGACTAAATAGTAATGAAAGCAGAGTGTACGGACTTTTAATAAATTGACGGTACTAGCTGTTCCTTATTTTCAGATATCTGAATCAACAAACTATTGTTCTTAAGTTGTGATACTTTTCTCTCCAACATAACCGGTGGCGTCCTTAAGAGGGAGAGGGAGAAGAGGGACAAATGCACACTAAAATTTCCAGTCACCCTGTCTCCCCTTAAATTTTAAATTAGAACCTATCTGAAATCCTTAATGAGGGCCAGGGAGAAAGGGTCAAATGCGCCTTAAAATTTCCAGTCGCTCTGCCTTTCCCCTTAAATTTTATACCGGTGTAAAGAAACTGAGTGTCCCCCATAAGAGAGTGTCCTAGCTACCATAGCAACATGTACGGAATAAACCGTGACCTTGTAGACGAGGCCATTTGGGTACAGTGCTGAAACAAATGATACATACAGCACTCAATGGAGAACACAATAGACAGATGGGTGGTATGACACTCAGTCACACGGACACTGTAGTATATGACACCGGGTCCTATGCCTTGAATTTGCGATATCATCACCATCCCTTAATTTTGTAGCTTCCGCCGCCACACATGCACCCTCAAGTAATCAATCGCTTATGGTACATCCCTTGCTAGTCATTTTATGTGTCATAAAAGATCAAATCATGACTACCGTTTACAACTATATCATGGTTTTTCAGTTAGGATCATTGGTATTTGATGTGAACAAATCTTCGCATATTATTGAATTAATATGGTAAAGTAAAGTTGTTTAGAATTTGCTAATGAATTTGCGATATCATCACCATCCCTTAATTTTGTAGCTTCCGCCGCCACTGATGCACCCTCAAGTAATCAATCGCTTATGGTACATCCCTTGCTAGTCATTTTATGTGTCATAAAAGATCAAATCATGACTACCGTTTACAACTTATATCATTGTTTTTCAGTTAGGATCATTGGTATTTGATATGAAACAAAGCTAAGCATATAATTATTTAATTCATGTGGTAAGGTAAAATTTTTAGAATGTAATAATAGAAAGTATTTCAATACGTAAAAATACATTGGCTTTAGGGCAATGTCCTGGTTATTTTCAAGCCTGACCTTTGTCACAAAACGCATATTGCTCTGCTTCGAACAAATCAATTTCAAAGTTAAAAAGGGATTAATCTAGAGTTGAACGGATGTACTTGCAAGATATGTACCAAAGTAGCACGTTACAGCCGACGATAATACTCAGTTTGATGAAACTCATGAGTCATTAAATCAGTGTTGATGGTATTCGTATATAAATAATCGATGATCTTCACTAGCAAGACCATCAATATTTGCTCAAATGTGTATAGCAAACAAACTGACTGTCAGGAAGTCGGCTAATTGATTATGGTACTCATAAAAACTCCTGAACTATACTGGTTGATCTAATTTACTTGCATAGAACTATATTTGCTTAACTAAATATTAAGGAAAGCAGATTGTATGGACTTTAATAAATTGATCGTACAGGCTGTCCAAGAAATGTTAACACTCTGGACAAAGTCATTTTGCTAAAATTAAAAGTAGAATGGGTCTTTCTGGGTATTCTTTTAAGCCAATAAAATAAGCTTTCATTCGCCATTTAATTAATTCCAATCTGATATGCAGAACAAAAGATATATGCTTCATAAAAAAATGAGAGTGCAAAATCAAATGGGTCCGATTTCCGACTTCAAGCATTTGAAATGCATGAAGCAACTTAAAAACACTTGACTTCAGAACACATCTTATTTACATCTGAAAAGGACATAAAGCAGATATTGCTGAGATATATTGTATTGAAGGAAGTCGTCAAGATCCATGGCACCTTTATTTACCAAGCGCTCATCGTTGTATCTAACACAACAACTCTTCTAGCAAGAGAGATGTTGGCTTGAATTCTTGCCATTCTGGCATTTCTGGTCCGTTGGCCTGCTACTGGTGTCTCTATTTCCAATTCTGACTGCTTACCTAGCCCATGTATGCCTATTACCATAGGCTTGTTTGTTATTTATTTTGTCTGCAGAATCATAGGTTTCCTGTCATATATTAGGGTACAAAAGTCTCCAACATATTACATCGGGCACAATCTGATCTTCAGCGCGACAGCAGTGTCAAGCGAAGCGCACACTTCGTTGAGTGACACTCTGCTGTTTGATCCTATGCCATGCCATCAGATTATCTGTGCCCTCATGAGAAACCTGGTGATTGTGGCATATCAAGGCGATCCTAAAGTTCTTTCTTCTTGCTTAAGATTTCGGCTCCATATAGAAAAATGCTCTCATCACGGGCTCTGAAGAAGGCCAGCTTTTTTGGCTTTGTTATACTTGATTGTCAGATATTATGAAGCTTGTTACAGACATTCTAAGCTTGACCTTTGTGTATCAGTACGTACTTTCTACTATCAGCAACGTAGGACTGCCGAGACCGAAGGTAGCTGAAGTCACTGACCTCGTTGAGTCGTTGGAACAAGATGACACTCGGGACTCGTGTAAAGAGGGGTAACAAAATCACTTATTTTGCAGACGTAGATCGTGACAAATTTTAGCTTTGTGAATATTTTCTTCCCCTTCCCTCTGATTTCCTTACTACATGTAGGTGCCCACAAAATAATTGTTTGGATTTATAACTATCTTGTAATATCATTATTTAATCTAGTTTAGGATAGTGCCTCTAACCAAGTCCAGATTCTCAAAATGGTATTTGAAATTGTGATAAAGAGATAAAGTAGTGAACCAGCATACAAATTGGGGGCAGGGCAAACGGTGGGTTGCAGACCTACGAAAGGCTATTTCACTGATAGGTAAAACGTTGCTAGCAATGAGTACAAAGTAGCTTGTCATACCCCCTCCCCCATCCCTCCAATTTGGTAGAGGTAATGCGCCGAAAACAATTTGGGTCTACTTGTGACCAGAGCAAGACAGAAAATAAAACACTGCAGCAGTCAAACACTCACAGTAAAACTGTCAGAGGAATAACTTTCATATATTTTCAGATACTAGTATCTGAATCAACAAAGTATTGTTCATATGCTGTGATACTTCTTTCTAAAGCCTTGCAGTCGGCGTCCTTAAAGAACGGGAAGGAGAGGGAGAAGGGGGTAAGGGTGTACACTAAAATTTGCAGTCACTCTACGCCCGTCTCTGCTTAATTTATGAATTGGCTCCTATACCTTGAATTTGCGAACTCATCACCACCCTTAATTTTGCAGCTTCCGCCCTCAAGTAATCAATCGCTTATAATACATCCCTTGCGAGTCAATTTCTGTGTCCATTATACTCAAATCGTGACTACCTGTGTAGCAGATATATGGTCCGCCGGTCGCACAGTCCGGGACAATTGGTGAACAATAGAGCAATCGATTCACGCACATAAGTTTCACGCTTTATTCCGTTGTCGTCCTATGTAGCCCGGACTATGATAACTGCCGGACTATGGTTGCTTTCACACCGGTTCAACTCATGTCAGGTTTTCATTAGAATCATGGTTATTTGAATATGAAACAAATCTAAGCATAATATTTATTAATACGTTAAAGTAAAGTTGTTTAGGTTTTGCTAATAGAAATAATTGAAATACGTAAAATACATTGGCTTTCGGGCAATATCCGGGTTATTTTCAAGCCTGACCTTTGTCACTAAACACATATTGCTCGTTTTCCTCGCATTTAAAGTTCGCTTTGACACATCAATTTCAAAGTTAAAGGTAGTAATCTATAGTTTAACACTGCTGTAGCGTGGTAAAAATAGTACCAAAGTAGGCACTTTACGTTGTCATTAAATCAGTTTGCTGATATTCTTATATAATTATCGATGATCTTCCTACAAGACCATCATTTGCTCCAATGTGATAGCAACAAACTGGCTGTCAGGAATCGGCTAATTGATTAATGGTATTCAAAAACTCCTGAACTACACTGGTTTCCCTAATTTTTCTGCATAGAACTTTACTTTGCCCAACAAAAAGGTATGAAAACTGGGTATGGACCTTTTATAAATTGATGGTAGTTGACACTAGATTCCGCTACTCTCGGGACTAGTAATAAGGATTAACTAAACAACAGAGGGGTTCATATTCACCCAGGCCAGTTCGTTGTACAGCTGGATACACATCAACGATTACAATCGTAACACTTTATTACCTGTTTGAAAAATGGTCGAGGTCTAAACTGTTATAGGTATACGAAGTGCTGGTTATATCTGATTTTCATTCAGTATTCACAGCTCATCACATTCTGTGTCTTGAGTGCAAAATACATGCAGTATGATCATATCCCAAATTCTTTACTCTCGTGGTTTATCCCATTTCTTATATTTGGATGGTATGCGTTTGCCACATGTGTTCACCTCAGCTCCTGACAATAAATGTGACTTCTAAATAACAACTTAAAAGAGTTGTCGGAAAGGTATGTATAATACAGTCCCATCTCTTTTAGCCGGACACATTGGGACCGCCCTCATTCGGATATGCGAATTGGCCGGATATGCGATTGATGCTCAAACACGGGGTAACTGTGAAGTTTAGTAAGGATTATGGATATCACATGACAATGTATTAATACAAGGCTTATGACAAACTGTAACAAATTGTGAGTGTTTATGATGATTATGAAATGCAGAGAGTAGGACATAAAACAGTAATTGTACCACTTTGTTTTGTATGATTATTTCAATTATTGCTATAGGATATCTAGGCCTATGATCCTCAGATTTTGTGCCAAATTCCTGACCTGGTCGAAGGCTGATCGTTGCCTATTTTACTGCGGGTACGCCGAAACCGACGGACGTTTACGCGGCTCTCATACTTGATGTAAATGTTTGTTAATATTAATTAATTACTAATTATACTTTAATCTTGAAGACGGAATTCTCTACTTGATGTCCATTGTATTTTTATTTTCTCTAGGGGAGCACAAAATGTGTTTTATGCATCTCCGAGCAATCACCGAGCCAAGCCTTTATTATAATCGTGATGTTTCAAATTCACACTTTGAATTAAAACACTCGTGTAAAGGCCAGCCTTGACCTGCGGCCATGTTCATGAGTAGATAATTGAAGTCTTCGACGTGCGTTGTTTTCGAATGAAGTAATCAAAATAGTTGGACATCCAATGGGTAACAATAAAACAATGAAGAGAGTTTTTACTCTAGCAAAATGTTGCAAACATATTCATTATTATTAAAGTTTCCGTACATCTAGAAAGTGTAGTCGAACTCTCGAGGAGTTCAGACTATAATGGTCACAAGTTCACATACCCGGGCCCATATTTCTAACTACACAATTAGCCCCATACAAGGACGCAGCTCTAGGATAGTGCAGTACCCTAATCAGCCTACATCAATATAACACTTCCGCGACCCCAGATTGAACAGGTTATCATATCAGTTTTGATGGAGTATAAAGTGGAAGGACGAGGCTGTCGAAGGATCGATTCACGTACGGTGACTGGGTGAGTAGGAACCTTTCTTTCAAAATCATGAGGATGGCCAGGGTCGTTTGTTAAACTTCGTATTGATGACTTCGTAGCGAATTTGAAAATCGCTCTAAGAAGATTCCCAAATAGCACGCATATATTGACCAAACAATGGTTCCCCATCGGTAAACTTGGCATCGGCATTATGTGGGTGGCCTTTATTGGTCCTTTATTGGCTCTCCAAGGGCAATAATGGTATTCCGTTGGTAATCTTGTCATCGGTAACACGTGGCTATCGCATATTGCGCCAATAATGGTTTTCCATTGGCAGCTGTGGCATCGGCTTCATATCGGCACCCCTTACTGGTCCAATATTGGTGAAGAATATTGACCCAAGACAAGCAGCCAATATAGAGCCAATTATTGGGGTAACATTGGCCCATTATTGACTTAAAAGCAATTGATTGCTTAAAAAAGCAGGGCAAGAACTCGGTCAAATACATATAGGAATACACTATAAGTCTCAACAATGGGTGTTTTAAACAGAGCACATTATTTCAATGACATTGTACTATATTATACCAGTTTCATTAAAAATATTAACTATGTGAGTAGCTCGAAATTATCTAATTAATTTATTTAAAAATAGCAGCTTGAAAAAAAATTCCATTAAAATAATCGTTGTAAAAGAAAATAGGGCCATCATTGGCACAACACCGGTACAACATTGGTTACAATCATTGGTCCAATATTGGTATAAAATTGGATTCTTTAAGTCAATACCCACATTTATTGGTCAAGCTATGAGTTGAAAAAAATATTGGGCGAGACGCAGTCGAGCCCAATATTTTTTCAACCCATAGCGAGACCAATAAATGTGGTATTGGGCGAAAACAAGAATCCAATTTTATCATTATTATGTTTTGAGAATCTTGTGTCCTATATACTATACAATTTCATTTTAAACTTTAGCTGGCAGTTTATGACTTCATGACTTGGGCCCAATATTGGCTCTGTCAAAAATAACAATTTTTTTTTTTTCACCCCTCTTACATGCTTGTACCTCTTCAGATGACGATTTATCACCGATATGATTGTTTTTAGAGTCCCGGTGTTAATTATCTCGCTTCGTGGCGGGAGAGTCAACAAAAAATGTTTTCAACTTCAAGGTTTCGCGAGTTGCTCTTGCCTACAATGACAAAGACTCGATCAGTTACATGGCAAGTTCATAGAGTAAATGTACCATTGCATGGCATGATGGCCACTGCTACGGTATGCACCGGATCAAAGCGATAATTACCTTTAACTGACCTGAAAAATTTACTCAACAGCGGGGTACTCTTCCGTGTGGGCACTACCACACGTATAATCAATTCCCGGCAAATCTACTTCCCCCAACCCCATAAAAAAATGACTCTCACAGTCTCGCTAGTTAAATAAAAACCAAAAACGCGTCCTTGAATCTTGACCATGTTGACAGGAATCGATGACCAAATTGACATGACATGACGGATTCATGTGCACACGCCGCTCGAAACTTGCGTGGTAAATAAATTAGCCTGAATATTAGGCACATCAGCGCATTATGCCGTTTATTCCACGAACAGGTGGGCCAGGGATGACTACCAAGAAGGGGTTAGTACCTAGTGGGTTCGTGTTGCACAGACATAAACTGCATTAGGAGTGCGTTCTGTTTAAAATTCAATGAAAGTTTAGTGTTGGAAGTTGGAATTAGGATTTGGACACCAAAGTTTTGAGAGAGAGTAGGTTATTGAGAAGTGTTGTTTTTATTGGTTTTCCAGCATGTGTATGTAATAAAAGGCACGGAAGATTCTAAAAACATAATAATGGCCACTATTGGGCCAATGAGCAAAATAGAGTTATCCAATATTGTAAGCCCAATATAGGCCAATAATAATAAAATTGGTCCAGTATTGGACCACCATTGCAGTGTTATCTGGGTTAATCATGAATTGGTAAAAACCCCATGCAGGTGATACAGCTTGTATTTGGGGGACAATCTACTAGAGCTGATCGTAATCCAGGACGAGGTTGGTTTGACAAGGATAATGAATATTAAATAATGCGGTCCAAGTCCATGCAAACATTTGATGACATACTGTAAGATTTTATACTGAATCCTTATTGGACTGAAATTTTTCATCAACTTGACACTGTTGTCTGTTGAGAAAAGGACTTTATGATTGTCTCTTGAAATCCTCAAGTGATACCAGTTCGAGCCTTTCACCGTTCTGAAACCAAACCTTTTTTTTTACATTTTAGCTAACAAAATTGTGAAAAGGGGTCTTCTCCTACACTACTCACTCAAATCCTGGAATGATCGTCCCTATATCATCTGAACTGGTTTTTCTTCTAAGATTTGACGGAAATCTCTCCATACAACTTTTTTTGTACTTGGGTGCATGGGTGTATGCTGGTGTTCCCTATGCATAGGTATGTATGTATGTATGTCTTTAGGTGAGGATCAAGGTGTTGTGTTTTCAGTTTCCATGGATATTGTTTTGTTCTGTCAGTTTTAGGATTATCCACGTTTATCACAAACTCTAGATAAAAGAGGGTATCTAGTGATACTCAAAGCTGAATCCTATTCATAACACAACTTTGTCATCAGCTAGTAAATGCGCTCCGTGCAAGGGCTCCGAACAGCGGATGTACTTGCAAACATCGGCCCGGATATGGAAACGCTAGAGGGGACACATAAATCACAGCTGTCGCTTTGTAAATCGAGTGTAGTCGTGATACTGAGAATGACTATCTATCCAGGATCACCTCTAAATGTATCGAGTTTAGCACACTATCCACCAACAATACCTCTCTGGCTGCAGCGAGTTACAGCACAAGTAGATTAACTATTATTGTAATCATTACATATGCCCGTGAACCGGGGGGGCATCATATTCTGTTATGCTTTTAATATGCGCCGGTTCTACGGGCATAGTATTCTGCTTGATTGTGCGTTACCTTGTCGGGCACGACTAGGTCCTGTATTCCAGCCATTTCTTACCAGCCGTGTGTCGACGCACGGACTAGGTCCTGTATTTGTGCGATTTCTTGCTTTCTCACGCACTGCGATTGTGACCCAGATTTGCTCGAAGAACCGCTGACATATGTGGTTACTCAGATTGGGGTCAAAGGGCACGTAACCGGAAGTAGCCGCCATTTTGTAAAAATCTTTAAACGCCTATTTGTCCTACAGACAACAAGCTATAGATTCCAAATTTGTTCAAAAGAATCCTTAGACCAACCTTCATACAGAATGTACACAGATAAACGATCGGAGTTCATTAACATTCAAAATGGCGGCCATATCTAATTAACATGCAAAAATGCTATAACTCGTCAACCAAAGTAGATGTTTTGTCAAATTTGTTCCCAAGAACCACTGGAAAAAGCTCTATTACATAGGTGCACATTATGGGGTCAAAGGTCAAATGGGGTCATCTAGGGGTCAAATATAAAAGAAGCTTAATTGACTTATCTAGCTATCCCATCTTGTAGGCATCAATGAAAAGTGAAAAAGAGTCCACAGTGACACCGCTCTGTAAGCCATCGTTAAGGGGTCAAAGGTCAAAATGAATCTCGGGCATAGTATCCTAGAGTCGTCTAGTTCATTGTCTATGGTCAGTGCACATAGGGTGTACACAAAATTTTGATCAGTGATCACCAAGTGGCCATTTCAGCCAAAAGTGTCAGCAAGTGATCATTTTATCCCCACGGCTAGGTTCGTGCTCTTTGAGCACAATTTGCCTCTAGTTCTTTCTTTCCAATGCTCCTTAAAATCCCTACTAGTACCAAACGGTATACCCCATATCAACCAAAGTTGGTCAGAAGAACCGCTGATCCAAGCTTCATATGGGGTGTATTCAGATTGGGGTCAAAGGTCACGTAACCGGAAGTAGCCGCCATTTTGTAAAAATCTTTAAACGCCTACTTGTCCTACAGACAACAAGCTATAGATTCCAAATTTGTTCACAAGAATCCTTAGACCATTCTTTATATAGGATGTAACAATATAAACGATCGGAGTTCTTAACATTCAAAATGGCGGCCATATCTAATTAACTATGCAAAAATACTATATCTCAAAAAAACGATAAGACTGGCTAGGTGAGTATGTGCAAAAGTGCGGATAGTGTCGATGACGATTCATATGACAGAATCTTGGCTCCAAAGGGTCATCTGTAAGATATGCACAAATGAGCTAATTATATGCAAAAACACTAAATCATCAACCAAAAGTAGGTAATAAATTGTCATATTTGAGTCAACAAGAAACAATGGATTTAAAACTCTATTATCCGTGCTCCACCACATGGGTCAACAAAAGGTCAAAGGGGTCATCTATGAGGTCAAATCTGAAAGAAGCTAAGCCCCAGTGACCCCACTCTGTGACCCATCGTTTAGGGGTCCAAGGTCAAAGATGCCAAATATCAAAATTGCCCATATGCAAAAATACCATAGCCAACTTGTGGGGATTAATGTAAGATGAAATAAAAGTCTACAGTGCCCCTGTTATATGGCCAATTTTTTAGGGTCAAAGGTCAAATACCAAATGTGCAAAAATTCCATGTGGGACTAATGTTCGTTCTCTTTGAGCACAAAATGTCTCTAGTTACCTAGCCGTGTGCAAAGCACGGCTATGTCTTGTATTTGTGCATTTCTTCTTCTTAGATCATGCGGTGCAGCCGCATGATATACTTCCTTCTCTCGATTTCTTTCTTTCGTCTTTGGTTTGTACTCGCTTAAAGTGCTACAGTGCCAGATGCGGGTAACAGATAGCATCGAGGATTGGCCACAAGAACCCCCGACCCAAGGTTCATATATAGGTATTTCACAATGTTTACCATAGGGGTCACGTAGGGTCCATAGCGTCATTGTCGCGCTTACACCCTTTTTCCTACTTCTTCCACAGTTCGCATGTGCATGAATCGATGCCTTCTCACGTTGATTGCCATATCCTGGCCATATGGCTGTTCACAGACTTTTGAATCCAAAGTCCATTAGGGGGCCAAAAAGGGGCGTCTCTCTCTAACCCTCTTAATATTTCAAAATGCTCCTATTTTCCACATTCACGTGATCTTGAGCAGACTTCTTCAGAATAACCCCTGACCCAAGTGGCACACAGGGTGTTGACAGATTGGGGTCACAAAGTTCACACAGGGGTCATTAAGGTCACGTCGCCCTCTTACCCTCCGTTTTTGCTCTGTTTCTGCCACAATCAATTACTATAGTCACTAGACTTGTGGGTCAGAAGAACCGCTAGACCAAGGCCCATATGAGGTGTTACAGATTGGGTCAAAGGTCACGTAGGGGTCATTACAGGTCAAGTCGCTCTACCCCTCCTTTTGGCTGTTTCTGTCGCAAATCAATTGCTATAATCCACTAGGACTTGGCAAGAAGAACCACTGACCTAAGGCCCATATGGGGTGGTCACAGATTTGGGTCAAAGGTCACCTGGGCCGATTAAGGGGCAATTCTTTGAAAAATATTGAACGACCTCACACCAGTATCAGTGATATAATCACCGGACTTGGTCAGAAGAATTGCGGACCCAACCTTATATTAATGGTTACATGATTGGGGTCAAGGTTCAATATGGACAGTTGAAGTAGTCACCGCATTGATATACTCGTGCTTTCTAAAAGCACCAAATCGATGCCTAGTCGTTCTTTCTTCTTTCCGACGAAAACATTCAAAATGCTACTCGTACCAAAAACGGTTTAACCGATTGCCACGAAAATTTGTTACAGAAGAACCACTGACCTCTAAGGGGCCCCCTATAGGGTTTGTAAAACAGATTTGGGTCAAGGTTCACGTGGGCCAATTAAAGGGATTGTTTGAAAAAAATTACGGAACTCTATAAAAGCCGCCTTTTCTGCCACAGAATAAGTGCCAGATCACCAGGATTTATCAAGAGACACTGACCCAGGCCCCTATGGGGTGTACGCAGATGTGGGTCAAGGTCATGTGGGCCGATTAAAGGGGCATCGTCAAAATTCTATAAATCATTTCCGTCTTGTTCCACAAATCAATGCTATAATCAATATTGTTCAGTAAGGAACCGCTGACCCAAGGTCCCTATGGGGTGTACACAGAATTTTGATGAAGGTATTATTAAGGGGTCATTAAGGGGCACTTGCGGTCTGAATTCAAAAATTCATATTTGCTATATGCAAGGGTATATGGTTCAGTGACTATTGCATATGAATGCAGCTTCAGGACCCCTGAACCACAGTTGTGCTCAACATGGGGGTCAAGGTCATTAAAGGGCAACTTCCGGTTCTTAATGTGAAAAATCTTCAAAAAAAATATATTTGCTATATGCAAAGTTGTATGATCACGTGACCTCATGCATGATGAAGCAGCTTCAGACTCTCCACAAAATGTGAGGATCGCAGGGGTCAAAGGTCATTTGATCCCCCACGGCTAGGTTCGTGCTCTTCGAGCACAATTTGCCTCTGTTATTTTTCTTCTCTCGTCTTTCTCCATACCATCGCTTTTTTTCGCTTCTTCTTGCAAACGGCTGGGCCGATATTGACCCAAAATCGGGCGAAGAAACCACTGACCCAAGGCTATACATCAGGGGTGGACATAGTTGACCTTTGAACATCGCGTAGGGGTCAATAGAGGTCCAAAGGAAACTAAAAATCTTTGGAAGCCTACTTCTTCTACAGATAAGCTGCGCTACTGCTGAAAAATTCGCATGAGATCGATCTTTTGGTCAGTGTATACAAGCCTGGTACACAGAATTAATATCGGAATAATTAACATTCCAAAATAAGGCGGCATTATCTAATTCATATGCAAAAAGCTATATCTAAATTGATAACACTTGGATAGGTGATGTCTTGCAGAAGTTGCCGATAATGTCGAGACGAATCATGTGACCAGAATATTGGCCCCAGGGGTCACGTGTAAGATATGGCAAATGAGCTAATTCATATTGCAAAAAAAACGCTATAACTCATCAATCAAAGTAGATAATTAGGTCAAATGTTCACAAGAACCACTGGTTAAAGCTCTATTCTTATTTGCACAATATGGGGTCAAAGGTAAAATGGGGTCATTTGGGGTAAAAATATAAAAGGAAGCTAATTTACTACATAGCTAATGCATCTTGTAGGCAGTCATGAAAAGTGAAATAGTGTCCACAGTAACCCCCTTCTAAGAGCCATCGTTACGGGTAAAAGGAAACAGAAATGGATCTAAATATATAAGACTAGTATGCCATCGTGTAGGCCTCGATGCAAAATGAAAGGGCAAAGGGTCAACAACAACACTCGACATGTGCACTCTGGACTATCATACGTAACGGGCATAGTCTCCTGGAGTTGTATAGTTCTATTATTATAGTTGTATTATACTCGATGTTATTTTATATTGTTTTTTATTATTATAGACTAGGCTATTAAATAGGCGCACGTCTTCGGGGCGGATTTTTTTTAAGAGTTCCGCATTTCCGCAGCTGCTGAAAGGGCCTCTAAAATATTGCTCTCGGCGCCCCTCAGACACACTAGTACGCACTAAAGTGCAATATTGAGTGGCTTCGCGACGCTAAATCGGCCGCTGCACGTCTTCCATATTCTCCCAAGCTCTCCCAATAGGATGACCAGCAGTTCTCGATGTATAGACCCTATACAATAGGCATCCATGCTGGTAGGATAAGCCACAGTACATGACTACAATTAATACATTCACCTGTTATTGAAATCCAGAGATGGTCAAGTTTGTCAAGATGATCTTATTTATACTCTTGGTATTTTCAACCGTAGGGCAAGGGAGATTTTATATTAATCGCCAGTTGATGTCGTATTGCATTCGGTCTATATTGAGCTGACATCGATAATATAGCTATGTTTATTTAATATCCTCTTAACCAGTGGGGCAATCCTCGGTACACATAGAGCTAATTCTTTATGAATAGCGTGCAAAACTCGAACTAATTGATATATTAACAGGTGATCTGGATATAGTGCGCGAAAAACTTGGTACACATAGAGGTAATCGGGAAATACAATGAGCTAAATCAACATTAAATATATAGATCTCGGGATATAGCGATAAACCCAACATAAACACTGGACAACTGGTTTGATTTATATTCACCCTAGCGTTCCATATCGGAGTCGAAGCTTCAACGTTTAATAATATTTCTATCATGTCTGGCTATAGTAGGTTGGTACTTTGTACATACTAGGTGTGGCAGCAAAAGTAGTTCTTAAGATGATGTCAAGTATTTGATGTTGCCTAAGGTATGTAAATAGTAGTCCAATTATCGGTCCGCCTAAGATGGTAATTTGCTATAGATTCTTTTTCTATTCACGTGGTTACTGTACAACAGTGAAAAACTCCCACGAGTTTCACTATGCTGAAGTTTTGGAGTATAGTAGGCGGAACATGAAGCCCGAGAAAAGTGGTTCCAGCAACGTTGATCACCTTGAGAATTTAATTTTTCGATGATTCTACCTTCCTCTGGCGAAATCAAGGGTTATAACGATTTTTAAGAACCCAAACTTGTTCGATTTGATTTTCACGTGCTTTGCCTTAGGTGTTCTGAAAAATCCTTTTATTTTTAATAAAACTTATCTTCTTTAAGGTGAGAACATTGAGAGCTTAAAGGCCGGTGTGAAAGTATCATATGGTCCGGCAGGTATCATAGTCCGGGCTCCATAGACGCAAACGGAATAAAGGTGAAATATAAATGTTGCGTGTGAAGAGTCAACGAATCGTTGCCCTATTGTTCACCATTGTTCCTGTGAGCCCGGAGGACCATATTGCCTGCCACACCGGTCAACTTGATTGCGGGTGGGTCACGTTACCAGAAACAATTCCCAGTAGTGGATTTGCTGATACGTCAAATGAACATATTTTAATGCGGTCACAAGTATTATATAAAATATGTATGTATACCCGATTATCAATATATTAACCAAAAAGTAATATCAATGAACTTTTGAATAGGATAATTTTCCAAAAGAAAAATTGGTTGAAATTGATTCAGAATTCATCACTTTACAAGGATTCCAAATGCTTTGAAATATATCAACACTTTCTATACTATTTACTGAAATGGGCAGATGTCAACTAAAGTTAAAAAGGAAGAAAAACATAAAGGGATTTAGACACATTATATCGTATTTTTGAAATAATCGCGGGCTAATTATCACGTAATAAACGGAAACCATTCCAATGAACCTGATAAGATGTATTATCAACATTTATCGGCAAAGAAGGTTGAGATCAAGAATATAAACTCATGAAGCTGGCATGACATGACCACCCTACTAGTATTTCTATACTTAAACATCCATGAGACAGAGAGACAGTCGCTTTAGTTCCTAGCTCATTGCCGAGATTGGCAAGAATAAATGGGCCTGATAATATAGGGGACACCACTTACTAATGTCTCCGTTTTATCAACTTTTCATAGCGTCAATGAGTAAAGTAGAATGATTTCAAGTTCTACCTATATGGTCAGCCTCAATCCTCTCTTGTCAGGGCAAGTGAAATACGATATTACCCAAGAGGTTACACAATTCCGGTCTATAAATTAATAAAGTAACATACAGAATGCGCATTATATTGCCAGTTGTGCAGAAGACACTCTTCGATCTCACTCAGAGCTTGCACGAAACGGAAGTAAACCTGTATGCAGGACACAGTTTAGCTTGGGTGGAATGGCGTAATAAGCGTTATCCCTATTGTAACTGACGTGAGTTACATAAGAAACCTCTTCTGGTCATGCTTACGGACACGTTGTTATAATGAACACCGTGAACTGCCTCTACGAGCTTACCTTTGATTATGTTGAGTACTTGTATAAGCTAAGTTAGGCTGGATTTTAGAAGCAAAAATACTAATGGATTCCATTTTGTATTAAAATACAAAAAGTGTTGCTTGAGTAATCTGCATGCAAGGGAAATCGATTAGCTTTAAAATGGCTACTTGCGACTTGCCACTTTAAGTGTGCTTTTCGATCTTGCATTACTCTGTAGAATAAACCATTAAAAACAAATGAATTCATTTTTATGCTGTCCGCTTTGTTACCTTTATTTATTTTACACTACTCGCAACCAGAGAAAGCCATTAACAACAACTATATTTGGAAATACCTCCTTGTGTCGGTAAATCTTAATATTTTGTATTAGAGATAAGAACAATAACTTTCTTATTTTAATTTGCAATATTCATTCTAAAAATTGCCTTATGCTTGTCAAGAGTTAAACATTTGGTTAAAAGTTTATATCGGTAATAAAATTAGCAACTTTAAACAGTAAAACTGGGAAGTAATTTTTGTGACAGCAACCCCCCCCCCTTGTAGAATACTTCAAAAAATTTATTACCCAATTAAACCCAAAGCCAAAAAAATTACACAAAACAGCCTTGATAAAACAAACCTTAATAGGGAAGAATAGTCGATTATATGCCTAAAGCGAAAGTTGCCGAATTTGACAAATTGATTCTATCAATTAGACGGTGAAATTGAGCTTAGGATTTCAAGGCGGTGTTTGTATGATTTGAGTAATGGTGTGAAATATTAACGGAAAACCATACAGCTTCTTCATAGTGCTTGTTGAAAGGTTGTTAAATTACATACTTTTGATGCTAGAGCAGAGACTTTTGTTTTGTAAATCACAAAAAATCTACAATATTTTTGGATTGTGCACCAGGATCCCTTGACTCTTGTTCAATGTTAAAACCATGACTTTTTACATGCTATAAAATACATAAGTGCAAAGTCACAACTGGACCTAGATCACACTTAAAGGTTCATGGCGCGATCGCTAATGCCTGCGTTCCCAGACCGCCAGATTTTACCGGAAGTGGTTACAATTTTTGGTTCTGAAGAAATACTATTTTTTCCCGTTATTTTTTCATTTACCATGTGAATCTTAGGACTAAAGGAAGTTTGGTTTGTAAGTTATGTGCGAAATTGAGCCCCTGTGTATCTAGCAGGTTTGTGAACACAAAGTCAAAAGCATTCCGACAAGGAGTCAGACATTGTTACTTTCAGGTTAGTAGGAAGATATTGATCTTTCGAAATGTGAAAAGGTGGATTAGCCGGGTTTAGCACATTGACATTAGCAATGGTCTGTGAGCTGATGACTGCATGCTGTTCAAGTTAGATAAAGGCTGGGCAGTAATGCAAGCATACTTGGCTGAGAAAGTGAAGCTACACGGGAAATTAAAATCAGTTGCTTTTCCTTTTTTTAAAAAATGTAAACACCCAAAAATTGTTTTCATACTGGATGGAAGTGATTTCAGTAAGGATCCATTTCATTAGGTCTTCTGCATATTTTGCCATGTCATTGTGTTACCTTTAAAGTGTTTTCAAGGTATAACCGATATGTCACTAGAGAGTAAGATCTCCATCCGACCCGTCAAAAGACCAAAAGAATTATAGTGTATTTTTCCCAAGACGATCTTCAACCCATTGTGGACAAGCGTTCCATTAGCAGGAGAGGAGGCTACTTACCAATGAAAATATCAATAGAATTATTGGAGTGAAAAAAAAAAAGGCCACCACAAAAAATAATTACGTTAACCCTATCCATTGTTCGCTGAACATTAACAGCCATGTTACATCAGACTGTCCCTGATTACATTTACGCTATCCCTCAATGTTGATTTCTTCATGAAAGAAAGTAAGTAAAAAAATAAAATGTGCTCTCTGCAAATGATGTGGTAACTAGCCCCAAACTCCATGATTTTAAAAGATTATAGCTTTGTGATTCCATTCAATTGCCGATTTCACAGGTCCCGATTTCAAAGCCTTTTAATTACAAACTAATACGCAAATGATTCGATTCCTGGTCTTTTTAAATGAACATCAAAATGCTGCTTCATAATTCAAAAGGTATTCAGAATTGGTCGGTCGGTTGTAATAGGTTTTCATAGGCGGATTATACTTACTTACGAAAAGCAACCTGTTCAGATTATAAAGGACCCGAAGGTTTGAGACCAAAAGTGAATCTTTGGACAACTGTCGAATATATGTACCTGAAGACAGTACATCGTACTTTTGATCATCATCCCTGCCCATCCCAGCACCAAAAATCGCTCTTCAGAAGAAAACGTACTATACAATGTGGTCATAATAATAATGCAGGTACTTATATAGCGCTCTTTATACAAGGACAAACCAAGTATCACAGTGCTGAACCACTTAATTTATTAACAAATTTAGACAGAGAAATGCAATTTACAAATGCAGCCAGCTAATCAACGCCACGTGGCTACAATGAAGAAATTCGCACAATGGGCACTGACAGGTTTCATGGTTCATTTGCCCCTATCAAAGGAACTTTTTTTAGAACAATCTTTATTAAGTGATATAAAAAGACTGTACATATATTCCAGGATATGGAATGGGCAGACCCATTCCATACAGGAAAACATATAACACAAGACATAATATACACAATACAATAAAATACAAGAGAGGATTAACCATGAAAAAAGTGGCTATTCCGATTTATTCAATAGCTCCTATACAAATTAAATCCATAATTGAGTATCTAGAATAAATCCAGCAAGTAGCCCCAGTGTGATTTTGAACCAGAGACCATTAATAATATTTATTTGAGTTACTAATTAAAGCATGAGGCAAAATAGTAACTCGGGAAAGAAAAATGGGCTACACAGCCCAAACACAATGATGTGGATTTCTTTCCCTGTGCAGGTCCACAGGAAAGCTCTCTAACCATTAGACCACTCTCAATCCAACTCCCTGTTAGTAGCGTCCGTGACGTAATGAAGTTAAAAGTTCTTTTGCAAAAAAAAAATACATACATGCCATTTTCACATGGTGTGCGTAATCCTGGCTCTAAATTGGTACCCTTCTTTCAATAACCCAACATAGAAGTTGAAATTATTGTTGGAACTAGCACATATCTTCACAATATTTTCTTTTTTTGTCTTGTTTTTTATATTGTTTTGATTTTGAAAAGGAAAATGCATATTTTTTTTTTTTTTTTTTTTTAAACTTAAAATTCTTGTAAGAAATGTAAGAAAAGGTTACAATTGATATACCAAACAAGCTGTAATTAGTATTTAAGGGTACAGGCGCCCCCCCCCCTCCAAAAAGCCCCCCAACACCAATGAAAATAGCGAAAGGGGTTAAAACCTCAGATTTTGCGAGTGGAGCAAGCCAAAATTAGGGTTTTTATGTTTTTTGTTGAACAATGTTAAGATTTCAGTAAGAAAGTCAATTTTTGCAAATCCCCCCCCCCTTTGCAATTTTTGAGGAAAAGTAAGAAATTCGCCCCTCCCCTAAAACAATCCTGGCTACGGGCCTGTAAGGGTACCAAATGAATTGAACATAGTACTCCCTTATCAGAAAAAAAGCTAATTATAGTAGATTCAAACCATCATTTCACCTCTAGTATTTCTTTTTCCGAGGTTAATGGGCATTGAAAGAGGGGGCATCGTGCAAGGCCATGGAAATTAAAATTCCATGCTAAATCTATATTGAAACATGGAAACCGATACCAGAGAAAAATCAATTCTATGCTAATGAAAGTATTCACGTCAACGTAAGCGCATTCAAAAAATTCTGTCTAATCGTATTTGCTTCAGTGGTATTCATGTAAACAGGTGGGGAATGTAACTGACTTTTGAACGCCCGTGTTTTTGGATACGAAGGAACGCAAAAGTCTTTGCACTCGCCAGGTGAAAATAAAGTCATCATGAAAGGCCAGATTGTCTTAGCTTTGTTCATGAAACAGGTGAATCGGGCTATATATGTTTTCTTTTTTGCCTCCTCTCCAAACTAATCGACGCTGTCCAAAACTTTTCTTCTGGTGACACGATGGGTGGAATTACTATAGATGTGTAGTATTCCATGTTTACTGCATTAAATTCTGATATTCGACATTTTCCCCTTTTGGGAAGTCTTTTGAACAAAATGCCTGTCATTATACATAATCAGAGAATAGGTTATGCTAACTAAATGTACGCCATCTTTATCTGAATTTCATATTATTCCTATTAAAGAGGATAAAATTAACTTGCATTAAGATGCATTAAAAAGAAATTGTAATTTAAGTTAAATTTTAAACTGCAAACATGGTATTAATAAAATTTCAGAAACGGATAATGGCATAGTTCATGGTAATAATAATACTTGAATTGTATTTTTGAACGTTAAGGGTCACTTACGATGATTTTGATAAAAGCACTAATACGTTTCAAGATTTTAGGGCTTCGAATCTTAACGAAAGTTAGATGATCACCAATTGAAATGAAGGCGAATTGCGACTTCTCATCCTGTGTGGTTTTGAAACACTACACTAGCGTACAATAACCTTGTAGCGATTTATTTTTGACGATTTTGAAGAAAGAAATAAAGGATGCAGAAGTTTTACACAATAAGTGTAGGAAATAAATCATAACCAAGCGTTTGTAGCTTATATAAAGCCAGTTGCACAATTGTAAAAGCATTTTTATATATCCATGCATTGTATTTAATTAAGATAAATGCTATTAGTTTTTATCTGGTAGTCCATTTGCCTGACATCTGTCAGATTCACGCAAGTATTTTAGGAAACATCAAGCCATAATATTTCTCAAAGCATTGTTAACATTTAAAAATAAAAAACACAAAAATGGCAACACGCTTTACTCTCAGCATATCGATTATTTTGACGTGTTGAATACACATATGGACTTATCTTACGCATTACTTTTAGAATCATCTGGAAAAGATTACTTGGTTGGTCCAACTACTTGGGTTAACCACTTGACCGCGGCTAGCGATTTTTAGATATACGGTGCTGCGCTAAATCTATTTTGAGGTCACTCTGGTGAAACTCTACTTCCAATTTACAAGATAAAAGGTCACTTCCGGGGTCATGACCTGTTAAGGTAGGGTCACTCCAAGGGCCATATGAGCCAAAAATGGAACAAATAAAAGGTAGGGTCCAGGTTAATTATTATATTAAACTTAGCGTACTATGTTCTTACACCAACGCCCGCTGCTGTCAAGTGGTTTTAAAGACAAATTTTCTGCACATTTTACACTGGTTTATGAATACGTAAGCAGTTGAAATATTAAATATACATATTACAATATGAAGTGCATGATGTTTCGTCTCGACGATCAATGATTAATCTAAATGGTTCATTTTGTCAGATATTGTCATTGCTCACTCTAGAGTACATGTTTATTCACGCATTTAAATCTATGCTACTTCAATAAATGAAGCTGATATTTATAACAAATAGGCGCAGATGTCGGATTGCCGTTACCTCCAGAGAAATAACAAAATATATTTAAACAAACTGACGTTGAGGCGGTTTAGCCACTAAGGCTTATGTCAATTACCCTGTCCTCTTGGGAGTTGTTTTGTCCGTAATTCAACGACAACGGACGGACAATTGTTTGACCAGCGCGAAAACAGGCAACTGCATTGAGAATTCTTTCTAATTGGATTTGTTATGTTAGTTTTCTCCCTCCCCATATTGTATGGACTGTTTGTCTGTGATCAGTTAAGATTGAATAACAAGCGTTTTTATCGCATTTGTTAAATTTGTCGTTTTGCTTTAGCGAAGCTTTTAGAGTAACTTGTTATTTGTTGATAACTATTCCAAAAGGACGGACCTATGACCGCCCAATCAAGCTTTCGTGGAAATGGCATGGCGTATGCAAAAACATATATTTAACCCGCCAAGAAGTAAACAGAAATTATGATTTGTTCTTAAGTATGATGTGTACTTCTTCAATTCATATTAATATTTCAATACTCATTTGCTGCTTTGGTTGAATTAGTTTCAAATAAAATCTATTTTGTTTTTTATAACACCATTCCTTTTATATTCAGGGTGAACTTAAAGGACACTTTGATGGTGTACCGTAAATTGCACATAAGCTGCTTTTGAAATTGTGCTTTGCTCATAGGAGCCTTTGATTTTAAAAGTAAAAAAAAAAGCTCGTGGAAGAGCTTCTTCGCTCAGCAATGCAGATGTTAAAAACCTAATTTTATCTGTTGTATAAATTACACCAATTTAAGTCTATGCAAACAATATAGGAGGCTCACGCATCATACACGGACACAAACATTGTACACGAAATCAGTACTGATGCTTATTTAACAATTTAACAATTATGAGAAAGAAAAACACGCATGGATAAACCCCACTATTGATTTGTGCTCATCTGGATTTGCACCAAGGACTTCTGCACGTACTAGCAAAACCCCCCCCCCCCCAACCCCCCCCCCCTGCATTATTATAAGGAGATCACGGTCTCCTAATTAAGATAGCAAGATATCGTCATGTGAGTGCAACCAAAGTAGTATCTGCTTTCCTGATTTCTACCAGAGAACATTTTTGTGTATCATTCTTTGGGCTTTCAATGAAAATAATTCTTACCACACGATCAAAATGTATTTTTTAAAATATCTTTAAATATTTCATTTCTCACTTAAGTCGAATAATAAGGAAGTAATTGGCGTAACTTACACACAGGATTTCCCGGTGCTGCAACAAAGTCGTATCTACCAGTTGCGAACTTGTTGCACGACACGGAAATGCAAATTCAAAGTAGTATCTACACCTATTAGGCCTAATTAGCCTACTAATCGGCAATAAATTGATTATTGACCTTTTGTAAATTAATTAAGTACTGGGGCGTAATAGTGATGTGAAAAAAAGGTCGTAACTAATTTTTATTGTTTTGAAGGTTTTGTGCCGATATTAGCATAAATTAGAATAAATTGGTAAAATGAAATTGCTCTTTTCAAAAACTATTTTGGGAGATTTTTATTGTACACTTTTAAAAAACCATCGCTTTACAATGGAAATAAAATCGTGTATCTAAATACTGTTTACCCGTGTCGGCAACAAAGTCGTATCTAACAGTTACGATTTGGTGCACTCAACAGGAATTCATTGTGAGTGCAAAAAGACGTATCTACACCTAAATAGCCTATTTAGCTTAATACTCTGACCAATAATTGAGATTGGCACCTGGAAATGTATATCAAATTAAGCGTAATGATCTTTTTTTCATATTATACAAATAATAATTCGACCAATGTCAGTTGACTTGTTGCACTCATATGAGAATTGAGGAGGCAAAACCCTCATAGCCACCAATCCAGAGCAATTGAAATGTTCACGGACTTTTCAATGATATTGTCTTCTGGGTATTTCAATCAGCATGTGCCTAAATGTCAATAACGAACTCTACACATATTATTTGTCATCATTCAGACAACGGGCGTGAAATGAATTTAAAAGAACAAGTTCAAAGTTCTAAATCACGTTTCATAGGTAATTAATTTGGTAAACGAAAAGTGACGTGGTTCGATTAGGCATTATGTCTTTGGTCATATATACACGAATATTCCAACGGAAAAAACATCACGTATAGAACATATAATCACATATGTCATCTGTATCACTAGTTTAAGCCCCCCCCCCCCCCTAAAATCAGAACACTGAATCTGGATCTTTGTGCTCTTTTACGAGTGGTATGGATTGTCAAGAGAAAGTAAACAAAATTGCCCATAGGGATTTGGTTTCATGGTAGGGCCAGTCGGGAAAGGTTTTTGTCAAGAATGTAGGGGTAGTTGTTATAAGTTACTTCCATACCCTACAGGGGGATCCAAAGTGTCTGTGTCATAATTAATAATCCTTGAACACGGAGGGTACAACCCCAGTAAGATCTCGTCGTATCACCCAAAAAACTATAAAAAATCTACAAATCTGACATAGAGAAACTCGTGTAGAAATTTGCTCCATCAATTGACAGCGCATGCGCAGTTTGCAGTTTCAATACAGTATGCGGCGATTCAGAGCATTATGCGGCGATTCAGAGCATCGTGTATTAGACTTGAGACACAGATTACGAGATTATTGGTTTCGAAAAGTCTATTGTGTTCAAATCATTGTAATTGTTTTACAGTAAGGGAGATTGGATGACCCCTATGACCTTTTAACCCCGAAATTCAGCTAGTGAAGAGATATTTTCTACACCTTAAAAATTACCCGCGAGGGCGAGCGTCCCTCCAATACTGCTTATTGGAGTAGGGTAGATGGTCACAGTATGGGTGAAGGTGGGATGTTGAAGCAGCCATGTTGACATTTCTGTTTATAATATGCAAAGCGCTCTATTTTGGTATTTCTCCGCGGGTGGTACATACCAAGTTCGCCCATATTCAGGAAACACTAGCAATTTCTATGATTTTGGTACAAGATGGCGTCAACGTGACGTTGCACGATGGGTTATACTATTACACATTTTGGTGTTAATGGAAATACGTCACCATTTAATTTCTAATAAGATCGTGAGGGTTAGAACACCCCCATTGGTATTAATGTGAAACACAATGCGTCAGTAAAAGGTTTAAATAATCAGTACATTAGGCTTCCAATTAGTAGAGTCATTCAAAACAAACCGTTTCCTCGTGAAAACGGACATTAAAGCTCGTCAAAGTTACCTTAAAACTATCATTCGTGACTATTTCACGCCGTCATAAATGCCAGAATCCCGACATGTTTCGCTAGTATTTAATGTGTTGTTCTCAGTTTTAACACTTGCAAGTAACTTTACTCTAAAAGGATCGTTGTTCATTCCCTCAAACAGGCGTTTCAAAAATTTGTCATCGCAAAGCTAAATAATATTAAAGAACAGGGTGTCTAATTAGCATTGTCTGTATGTGAATTACATCCATCATGAACTTAAATTAAATACCCTTAAAGCATGAAAGAATTCATGATGACAATCAATCATGCCCTAAGGCCCTGTGTGAAATTGCTTGCGTATTAAAGTTTTTATGTTACCCTTAAAACGCTAACTTATATTGTACATTACACCGTGACCATTTTGAATGTAGCTGTGTTTTTTTAATTCCCCGCCTGCATAGTTGTGTGTCAATGGAAAACCAACTGGTACTCTGAAAGGGGGTCTAACTCTAGACCAGGTGTGGCAGGAGATATGGTCCTCCTGGCTCACAGTCTGGGAACAACAATGGCGAAACAATAGGGCAATCGTTACAGTTCACTCTTACGCCAACCATTAGTTTTCACGCGTATTCCGTGGTCGTCTATGGAGCCCGGACTAGATACCTGTCGGGACAATGATTACTTTCACACCGGGTTTAAACCATGGTTAGTCCTACATGAGTGGGACCTTTTTTCCTTCAAACATAATCTAAAAATGTGCTGTAACGGGTGAGAAAATTCCTCATGAATGAACGGACCATCTCACCCGTTACATTTAAGCGTTCACAGTATTTTGAAAGGAACAAAGGTCCACTTATGTAGAACTAACCCTGGTTAAACCCAGGCTTAAAGTTAGGCTCCCTTTCAGAATACCAGCCTAGAAAATTAACTCAGGCTTTAGTTATTATTTGACTCTTGCAGTGTCAATCTTGTGGACCAGATGGCTCAGGTCAGTGCGTGAGCACGTCCATATGTTGTGGGGACTCATTCGGATGTTATATGGGTACACCTGAAACCTTAATCTGTCAGAAGGAAAACGAACTATCATCACCGTGTCAACCTCAAGGGGATTCATGTCAGTCTGTATCAGAAGGCAAATGTGTCGCAAATAGTCTTTGTTGTAACCAAAGTGAGTTCAGATTATCTCTTCCTTCTTCTCCGTCATATAATAGAGTGCTTCCTTCCCTTCCTGGATTTTCGTTTTGACTTTGTAACTCCAATGAAATACACATACACACACACTTGCTAAAAGGTTGGCAACATGCAGAAAAAATATTATAAAATTACAAATGGACTTCAAATTGCTGATATTTGTAATATACAAATGGACTTCAAATTGTGATTATAATATCACAAATGGACTTTAAATTGTGATGTTTATAATTGCATCCCGCGTTCTTGGCCACACATTACGTAATTAACGCCCAAATCGTGTTATTCAAACAGATGTTATTTCTGGATTCAAGAGGGCAAAAACGATTAGATTTTCATATTCTTAAATATGGCGGATTAAAAGAAGCTGGCGGACGATAACTTGCCGGTTGTACCCCAGAAGGAATACAGTCTTTTTTAATCACACCGTTGACATTATGCTGTTTGTTGTGGAATGAGAATACGTATCCATACATGATTTGCCCAAACCACGTGAATTTATATTTGTGATTAGACTTTTTCTGCATGTTGCAATAGTTTTGGCCAGGGTGTTTGTACATGCTACTGCTGTATCAAAAGAGACACGAAGATATTTCCATAGCCCCTTATTTTTTTTAAACCGAAAACGCCGCTTATGTAAAAAAATTTATAAAAAATATGATTTGTATTTTCAGCCGTTTACGACAGAAAATCCTAGCATGTTTCTCTATAATGTAGGCCCGATTGGAACAGGGGCAAATTCAAAATTCCCGTGTCCAGGTGGGGCACTTGTACGTACAAGGTGGATATCTGGATATTGTGCTCATTACCTAAAATGTACCCTAAGCAAGTATTTTATTTGGTTAAAACACCATAAGCAAATATTTTGTTTTTTTGATACTCTAAACGAATACTATAACTTGTGTAACTGTTCACAAATGAAGCCTAAACAAGTCTACCCTAAACGAGTTCTTATCAAGGCTCTGTGTAGGAGATGATAAAATGGCGACATCAAAAGAGGCGTTGCTATCGCACAATGTTGTGAATTCCAAGAATTTAGAAAAACGTTTAAAATCGTCCTGGAAACTATATGAAATCGGAAAGAAAATTCACTATTGTCCCAGCATTTTGGGTGAAAAAAGTCAAGCTACTAATTAAGAGTAATCGAAATATCACGCCCTAAACACGCAATGTACAATTCTATTCGAATTTTGTATTTTCGGCGATTTTGATACCCTACACAATGTACCGCGTACATCGCCTGATCTCGAAAAATGACCCAAATTAAAGCAATAATAGCACATTTTTTTGAAGAGCGCCCCCATTTTTTAAAAAATTTTGAGAATTTTACACGGCTGCATTGGTAACTGGCTAATAAACTATACCTGTGAATGTTAAGCTCGAAAATGACTACGTGTCGCAAACGAATGGATTTTGTAATTAGAATAATAATATCGGAGATCTCCGATAATAATTCAACGGCTGCTTGAAACGGCCTTCCAGTATGAAATAGCCGGGAATAGCGCGATGTACGTGTCTACGCTCATCCTTTAGTTGTTTTATTGGCTCAGGCAAGTCAAGGTGGAGGTAATTTTCTTGAGGTGGCACTATTTCATCATGGACGGACATAAACTTAACATTTCCAGCTCTGCCGTTAAGTACAATCTGGGATCCCAATTCTAATTACAAAATCGTTTATTTTATGTTAAATACGCATTTTTTTAGCATTCTCGTTCGCATGTAGTTTCCTAGACAATTACCAACGTTAACTGGGGCAAAGATATCAATTCTGAAAATTGGGGGCGCTCTTCAAAAAATGTGCTGTTATTGCTTTAAGCGTTTTTGTACACGTGTATAATATCCACCTTGAAATATAACTCCGTTCCCTGGTTCAAAAATTTGTTTTTGTTTTTCTTTTCTACCTGTTTTCCAATAAACCTTTAAAACGTTGTTCTACAACCAATCAAGTGCATAATAAAGAAAGTTGTGTCCTCAGAAAATCTACTCGTGTTCCTTTAATGCAGAAGGTAGTCGTTGATTCTAGGTCGGGGTCTTTAAAATCATATCCACCACCCAAATTAAGTTTTTATACTTTCGTTCTGTAAAGAAAATGTTGAAATTTAACAAGTTGCTTATTAAAACAGTAACAATGTAGAGAATTATTTTAAAACTACAAGATTTAATTTATAACATCACCCCGTCATCTTAAGGGAGTGTTGTTTATTACAATGGATTTAAATGTTTTTTGACATAACTTAGTCAATGATGGTCTAGGGCATTTAAAGGAATGTTAAAAATGTCAAAATTTATCAATTCCATAAGTTTAAAGAAGGTCATCCAAACCATAAAATTTTACAATTTTGTAGAATGTTCTGTCTTAAACATACCAGAGTGATACCGAAAATAGTGGAATGCAATAGTTCCTTTCTTGCCCCAAAATTCTAATTTCAAGAAAAATCAAGAAATATTTATTTGAAAACTCTGCTGAAAGGGTTTTTTGTGTCGTCTGCCTTAAGACAGGAAGACACGTAGAGATCACTTTGTCCAATGTTCTTGTTGTAGTCTGTTGTTGTAAAAGGGTTAACAATTTGCCTGTAATCTCCTCCGCATAGAACGTCAATGGATTTTGAGCGCAAACTTTAGTCATAGGTGCAGCGTGAGATCTCTCATTCGTTCATGAGGCCAAAGGTCACATACCAAGGTCAAAGGCCATTTGAGGTCAAAATGTAAAATTGACCTCAATTTAAAAGTTTGAGTTCAATTGGAACCAAACTTGGTTTATGGATATTACACGCAAACCCATGAGGGCAAAGGTCATCGGTCAAAGGTCATAAGAGGCCTATCATTCACAAACCGCGACAGCAGGCGACACTAGCGTTTCGAGGACCGCGATGTTTTAAAGAATATTTACAAGAACGAGGTCGTTTATGGCCCATGAGTATACCCATGACCGGCCGATATCAAAGCGACCAAGTTGTAGTTTGCATTCTGAATTGTGGTAATCTAATGGTATTTCGATTCATTTGGGTACGTTGCTATATTGAATGAAGCTTAGACGCCATCGTCTGTCAACCCATTGTAATATTCAACGCCCCCTTGCGGGGATGTATATTCAAAGAAATGAAATGTTTCTTGACATACCCAGGGAATAAACAACCTCGGGAATTCACTGCGACTCGGCAAAGTGGTGACATGACATCCATTGCAAAGCATTTTATTTATTTCAAAACATTAATTTGAACAATTAGGGTACACATCTTTCAGGCTTTTTCCTGATATTCGCTGACTGATAGTCACCTAAAACAATTACAGTTATTATGTCCAAGACCAAAATGAAAGTTTTGACAAGAAACATTTCAACACATTCAAATATACAACTGCCACTTTAAGTACAGTCCAACAGCAGTCAGTAGAGAATCACTCCCCATCTCTCGGAGTGTCTGGCTCGGTTGTTTAGTCTGCCACTTGGGGAAGATTTATTTACAAAACCCAACCACACACAATGGTGTATATTTCCGTATTACCTCACGATTCAGATTAAACATTTCCAAAGCTAGCACATTTTTCCTACATGTTTGTCTCAGTATGAATAATATAGTCAAAAATTAAGTGTGTTAATTGTCTGTGCGTGTGTGTACGGATTCACAATACCTTACGGGGACGCTTTTAAGCCTTGTGGGGACCTTTTAAAATAATTCGAAGTCCCCAGAAGCTAATTAATATGTATTATTTCTTAGAAACAGCACATCGCCCTAATTAACATATAACGGATTAAGCCATTTTAATGTTGGTATTTATTCCAAGACAGCCCATCACCCAAAGAGAGTTTAAAACAGTTGTTTAAAAAAGTGGTTCATTTTGACACTAATAAGCAAAAACAAAAAAGGTTTCCACAAGGCATAAAAGTTGTGCGCGTGCCCACCAATAGATCAAAATATGTTTTTTATCTGTTCACAGAATCGGTAAGAACGATTTCTTAGATTCCTTAGGAATTTTAATACATTAAAATTGGACATACCAAGCTGAAAATATATTTTGCTTTCTGGGACGTTCCGAATTCATAGAGTAAACAATCAGGAACAAAATATCTATATAGTAAAGAGACATAATTATATTACTTCTCGTTTGATTTCCTTTACTGATCAAGCGCATTTCGCTTTATGAATGGCTATTGATTGTTAGTCGCGATTGCAATAAAGTGAATTTGAATGTTTTATACTCTTTGTAAAGTATGAAAATATAAACGTTTTAATCAGAAAATAGCCTTCAACGGCTAAGAGCGGCAATGAGGTTTATAAGTCGTATTCGTTTTCTTTTAAAGTGCATTTTATAGCCATTGGAATACATTTTTATAATAACCAATTGAATTTATTTTTTCTCATGAATTTCTCATTAACATTCTCATTTGTCTAAAATCTCAATTTTTAAACAAAATAATTGACATACTTTGTTTATTGAAAAGTTTGGATTTTAGACAAAGTATAATATTAAAGAAAAAAATCATATGTATTAGCCACTGGAGTTTAGCCATTTTAGAATCAAGTTCTTCATTATGGTCTATCTATAAAAGCATGTAATTAATGTATTCTTAAAACAATATTTTATTCTTTTGTTTTTAAGGAAGCTGCTCAGAAGATCTATCGTGCGTGAACATCGGAATTCCTAGCAGGACGTCTTCTGAAGATAGGTCATTAGGCCACGATTTCAAGAAAAATGTTCAAGACAGATTGAAGAGTAAACTCCTTGAGGTATTACTCCGCCAGCCTTGATTAGGAGTAAAATATCTTTGATTTCAACAAAGAAGCTTTTAACAAATCCCGCGTCACGACCAAAAAGGTTAACGCACACAAAAATTCACATTTTTTAAGGTTTGAAAACTTGCTGCACCATTTTTAAAGTGGATATTCACATCACACTCAGATGAAATATGCTGAAGATTACCCGTCTACTGAACAGTTCACATGCGTACTTGTTTGGAACGACCGTGCTTTTCCCAGAACCCGCATTGACTCGCACTTTTCTTAATTTGATTTTTGTTCAATGGATGATTTTGACACATATTTTGATCAGTCTATATTGCGCCACTTCATATTGGTGTATTAATATGTCTAATATATGTCATTTTCTGTAGCATTCTTATAAGAACAACATTAAATTTAGTTTGACCTACATAAATCATTCTTTTGGTGCATTTATACGTAATATGTATCTACATTCTGGATTAAAAAGGCAAGCAATTGTTTGTATTCTGTTGAGTTATCATTGTATTGCATATCATTTGTTTCATTTCAGTTTGCCTGTCATTGCAAGTATCATAGCAAATATTTTAACCTTTTTTTCGCTGAAAACGGGCAGAAATTTTCAGCAATGACGCGCCCGAAAGATGGCCGTATTGGCATGTGTGTGACATATAATCACTTGATGCGCATCCACCGTCTCCTTAATGTCACTTTCGCCAGATTTGGAAACACTTATTTTAATCGTTCAACCACTTTTCTTCGTTCTAGACATTTCCGTAAAACAATGTACACGATCTTCTTGACAAGGCAATGTATATTCATTAACGATTCCGGGTGAAATCCTTACGGATTTTCAAGACATTCCGAACAAGGTGGGTCGTGTGTCTCCAGTCATTAACTGTCATCAGTGATGCATTTTGTTATTACAGTTCTTGAAAAAGACATTTTGCCTTACTAACCGTATGCAATGCCTTTATTGTACTCTGAATCGTGAAATTTTCAGCATATTAAATATTCCATCTCCATTTGTGATGGCAATTTCTGAAGAAAAAAAAAACAGGAACCATGAGGACTCTTTAACAGGTGATTTCTAAAATTATTGAGGGCGTTCAGTAGCAAGTAAAGGTTGATGCTATGCAAATCATGGTTTTCCTCTATCCAGTTGCGCTTTAGACGGCAGCGCTTTTCATAGACATCGGAGGCATGACGTAATTTTCAAAGAGCACAATGGCCAGTATAATTCGCACATCTTGATATATATATTTTAAAAAATACAGTTACAACAGCGCTTTACAGGGCGCCTTTATGCAAAAAACGTTTGGTAACTCTGCCTGCATTATAGTGCATACAGATAAGAATTAACAGAGAAGGGGGGGACCGCTCGATAAACATGTGCGATAATAAAGTTGGCAAGGCATGACATTATTTATCCACGGTTGTAATGGTTATTTTCAAAGAGCAGCAAATAGAGCAACGTTTGTTTGTTTTAATAAGGGAACGCCTTCTCAGTTCACTCTTAGAAATGGGTAACGAGAGATTTTGGAGCTATCCATATATTGTGTCATTATGTATGAGCTTGCATATAGATACGAACCCCCAATGGGTTTCTACATTGTTTGTATTTGGGTAGAGCAATTGCCTGAAAATTGGAAAAAGAAAAAACATTGTGATTGCTAAAATTCAATATTAAAAAAATAGGCTGAATTTAGTATTTACTCCTATAATAAATTACCAGATTTCACAATTTTCGTATCAAAAAATAATTCCCAGCTCAATCCATCACATAGGGATATCTTGATAGAAATATGTAATTTGGTGCAGAATTTCCATATTTTAGGGTAACCTGTTATGTGAAACTTCTCTCGTTGAACCTTTAATAGTACCAATCCCATTGATTGTCCTAGTTGTAGTACAAATAAAATTGATTCGGTTAGGACATTTTTTTTTTTTTGGTTTGAATGGCATGTAGTTAATAAATTGATTTTTGGGGCTAAATCCAAAATGGTTGAAAACTTATGAAATTCACTATTAAATAGAAATCAGACATAAATTTCTTTTATAAAAAACCTTGTGAAGTTTACATATTGGAAAAAAATAAGCTAGCAGTTAAGGTGGTGGTTAAATACCAAAATGTGTTTAAAATCTTACTTGAAATTCATTCTTAAATTACCGGATAATTAAAATCAATGTGTAAAGGTCATACTTTTCTTCTTAAAAACTCTTGAAAGTGTTTAAAAAATTAATAAAATGACTAAATAGCATTTGCTATAATATTTTCTTAACAAATGATCATGGGTTTTCTTTATCTGAGTCTATAACTACTAGCTTCTGCATTTTGTTGCACCCGTTTTTGCAACAGGTTGAATTATACGTCGACGGTGTTCGTATAACAGTTGTGTCACATTTTCCTTCAAGCATAATGATCATTTCGAATAAAGAGATGTCTGCAATTATCATTACGCCGACTTACTGATTTAAAAATAACATGTTATCAAATACTGCATTCTATTGGTTGTAGATACTGTCAAATCTTACAGGTTCGTTGATGACGTTATCTGTATATTTACTTTTTCGATTGAGTGCACATAACGGTATCTCAAAAGGAGAATCATTTCTGAAGCATACATAATATCCAGCGCCTTAAAATGCCGACAGTCAAAACATCTTAAGATTTTATCAATGTCAATACTTTTTTTTTTTCTAAGAAGTACTTCTTGTAAGTCAAGCGAGAGCAAAATCATAGTTAGACTCATATTTTTGGTGCTGTAAATACAAAAGTATAGTATTTTTGTAAAACATCACGAACGTAATAACCGATGAATCAATATATCATAATGGAAGTTTTTTAAACTACTTAGTGATAGTTCTCGGTGACAAGGAGGTATTTTTTTAATCTTTCGCTGGATATGGCCATCGCACACAAGTGTTTGAAAAAAAACCCATATGCACTTGGCAGGATTCGAATCCGGCCAAGTGCATATGGTTTTTTTTTTTCAACTTTTGTGTGTCCTGCCATCCTCCAGCGAAAGAATTAAAAATACCCATATTTCATAATGTTTAGAATAAGAGGTTTTTTAATGGTAGTTTATCATGAAAAGTTTTTGGTGTTACAAACACTTTGCCCAAGTAAATTGCTATAGTTTTAATCAGGGAAACAATAGATTCTTTCAGTTCAGTGTCCTCATAATTGTTTCGTACACCCTGCATCATTAAGGTCGACAAAGAAATTCTGACCCACGCGGCGAGTAATAGTTGTTTGATATTTGAGTGTTGGAAAAAAATCTGCATGTCAAGAGGCTTACACTAAATTTTTTGTAAATATGGATGCATTGTTTCTTCGACTAGACACGTCGCACCGGTTTATATGTTAAAAAGTGAAATATAGAAATAATTTCAGTATGATAACTTAATGCATGGGTTATTGTTTGGGAAATTAAATATATGTGTACGTTCTGTATAATAATGGTGTACAATATCATATTTCTTTATCGGTAATATTTTTCATTCTTATGTTTATGTTGTATGTAAGTGTAAATAAAGAGAAAGTTTTTTAACAGAAATGAAGAACCGATTATGCGTTTTGTATTGGTAGTTGAATATTCTAAAAAAAAGCGACAAGGTGTGTTTTCAAATATTACGTTTTTAGAAAAATGTTTCCATCTTATATAGTTTGGATGCGAATTTATTTGAAGGCAGTTCTGAAGTAATCATGAAGATATCGGATCAAAGGTCTATCATAGACCAGTTACAGCAATGTTTGTAAACAGGATAGGGCGAAATGGTCGGCCCTGACTGTTCCAAGGGCAAATGTATATGTTTTTTAGAGTTTTTAATACTATGGGTGCCCTAACAATTCGCAGGAATGGATTCGCAGCAACAAAAGAAGTGACGTAGGATGTTAACTGGTCTATAGACCGCATGCAATATGTAGCCATACATTTGGGGAAAAACAGTGTAGTCACCTGAGGGACCCCTGAAACGTGTTTCTTACGTGCTGCAAATGTTGCCTTAAAGGGACTCTGGCACCTTTGAAAAATAGCGCGCCCACTAGATTTCAAAATTGATATTTTTTTGCATGGTTGGTAACGCTTATATAGAACTTAGCCCTCACGTGAAATTATTAAGCCCAACTCATATAGATTTTTTGGGGTAAACAGAAAAGATTTTATGATCAATTTCGGCAATTGCAGCCAGGGACGCGGGAAGGGCATTTACACAAGAAACACCACGCAAGAACTGATTCCCACGGCAAACCTTGTTTGACCGGTCTGTGATATTTGTGTGGTTTTTAAATATCAATGAGTAACGACCCTATGATATTCCTGTAATAGCCAGCATTTGTTGATTAAGGTCACGGCAAACTTAAAAGTTTTCAGTGGTTACAGGAAGTCAAATTTTAAAGTTGCTCTTATTTGGATAAACAACAATACAAATTTATATGATGGACTTAATCGGATTAAATAACTATTTTTTTTGGCCTTTCTTAACTTTATTTATATAGTACAAAACTACATCTTTGTTTTGGAAATCATTACGGTTAGATAGCGTGGTATACTTTTCAACATGATTTGGGATCATTTAAAAAAATTTGACCCTGGTGTAATCTTTATCTAGACCCCCTGGCGCAATTGGCTCACTTTTGAATCACGTTTAAAGGCTGCCTACATATTTCGTCAGTCAAATCTTTTGTACTAAAGATATATGTTTACAAATGTCTGGTAACTCCTGGCTAAGTTTATTTGAGTCAGTGCGGTTTTTTTTTTTTCTGATAGCATATTTTTTTTTAAAAAAGGTAATTTTCAATAGTTTTTACAAATTGTTTACTCTAATACAATCCATAATTTCAAAATGAAATTACAACAACCCCAATCAGAATTTCATTACTCAAATGAAGGCTTGACTCCTTGCAGGCCTTGGCTTACGTGTATTTGTCACTCTATGCGATGGTCCAAATAAAATAATATAATCGATCTCATAACAATTCCATTTTACAGGTACGCTTGCGCAAGCATACGTAACCGTGTGTCCCAAAAAAAACGCAACACTTGGTTGGCAGGCACATAAGTTTGTGGGAACAAAGCACGTGGCTACTTAATTTTTGTTGGAGGTAAGATGGCACTGTTAGCTAATATCCTGAAAAAGTTCAATACGTAGAATTCAATGGTTTTTAAGATATGCCCCCACAATCAGTACCCCCGCGGAACCATTTTACAAAAATGAGGAGGCTGGTAACCACAAGACTACTGGCAATGAAGAACAGAATGGCAAATACAATTTGATCCGGTGGAGAAAGAATGGAGGAAAATAAGAGGGAGCGCAATCAACATTTTTACTTGCCCAAATTTTTTGCAAAAACTTCTACTGGGCTAAATGACTGCAATTTTCATCATTATTACTTAACTGATAATTATAAAACAATTCTTTAGTGTGATAAAATAAGGTTTTAATACATATAAACACTATGACTACCATTCATAGACAAACTCCACATTACATAAAGTGATAAATGCCGTTGGGCTGCACGTGTCTGTTCCTGAAACAATGTTACATTCTCAACTTTATGAAAGTAAACCTATTTTTCAACACAAAAGTTCAATAAAAGTCAGTATAAGTATTCATTCTGTCATTAAATTTTGGTTTAAGATAATTCTTTGGTGGTGCTGTCACCAAAATTAAAATGATGACATGCCTGAGCTCAATTACAATCGTTCTATTTGGACAATACGAAGAGTTTTTGATCATACATTCCTAAATCCTCTTTTAAGTGTGGGTACAATGCATGATTATTCCGACAACAAAGAATGGTACAAGACAAATGTTTGCCAATTGCATCACATCGTGCGTAGGACGTAGTCCTTTATTCAATAACTGGTTCTCAAACAAACATGGATTTGAATGTGCCTGGCTTATACCAATTTCATTTTAACACCGTAGGGCTTGGAGAACAGTTTTCTCCTATAACCCATAACCCAGATTGTGCCACTGTCAAGCCACCGTAACATGCAATGTCGGTAAAGCCACATATGCAAATTTTTTGGTAGACATCACATATGTAAATCAATAAATTTCTGATGAGGCATGCCCTCGACATGAAACAGTTTTTCCTCTATTCAATTTCTTCACCAACTTACTTAAAATTACAGTAAATAATACCAAGTCATTTAACACCAGTAATGGATTGGAGACAGTTTACCCTATAAACCCATACCACAGATTGTACCATCTGTAAAGCCAACATGCCATGTCCTGTAAAATCACATATGCCCAAATTGTCGTATGTCAGCACCTATGTAATTATAAATTATTTGATTGCATGCCTTGACATGAAGACAGTTTCCTCTTAGTCAACTTCCTCACCAACTGAATTCAAATAATCAGTATATATACCATTCATTTACACCGTATGAATTGGAGACAGTTTCCCCCTATAAACCCATACCACAGATTGTGCCCTCTGTAAAGCCAACATGCAAATTGTCCTGTAAAATCACATATTCCAAAATGTTAGTTAGGTTCACGCCACATATGTATTAAAAATTCTTTTGATTGCATCCCTTGACATTAGACAGTTTCCTCTCGTCCAATTTCTCACAAAATGATATATTCCCATTTATAATATCATCATAGAACCATTGCGCAAAGATTAGGCTGACTTAACTTTATTTGGAAATACTAATCATTTAGGCCTGGGCTACTCGCATCAGTCCCTAGGGAATCCACCCTAATTGAAAATAATCCAAGAGAATTAAATTGTGAATAAACTCATTTAAGGGCCTCCTACAGTCAAATACCTCAGGGCTGCCTAGAAACAATTGTTTGATATTTAAACTTAAAATAACTGTTTAACCTTTGAAGTCATGGACCTCTAAGGCTCGAGACTCCGATTATCTAACATTAAATTGCAAATATTAATAATTTAATTAATGCCATACTGAAACTGACGTGCAAGAAAATCTGGAGTCAAATACCTCTGGGATTGCCTGAACTAAATTAAATGAAAAAACCTTTAATATCCGCTATTGTTGTCCCAGCCAACATTTGATAAGTACACTCTATTAATACCTAGAGCATAATCTGCAGAGCCTGAAGTCCGGTCTCTCTTGGCTCGCTCACAATCAGTTATCAGTAAAGATAAATTGCCATATATGAAATGAAATTAAAATAATGCAAAAATAAAAGCAATAACCCGCCTTTTGGCCAAGAAAAATGGGAACTGGTACGTTCCTACCCTCTATAACAAAGGCGAGAGTATGGTGGGAAAACATTTATTGTCAGTAACCAAATCAATGACCCTACGTATACGCAGATCTGATGCTATGTGATGACGTTTGGCGAAAGAAGGCCAAAGCCCGGGAGGAAAGTCGACGCCCATTGGTCAACGTAGCCGCAAGGCCAACGGGCTGTGATTGGACGATGACTGGCTTTATGTACAGTAGCAAAACAATGACCGAGACCATTGGGCCCATACACCCCATTTTCTGCGGTGGACAAATCCGCTTTCCTCCGAATAAATCTTCTTAAAACGTTAATTTTAGCTGTTATTACCAATGGAAAACATTCATATGTTATATCTGTCGCATATAGATTCCTTTAAAAACAAGGAAAATGGTGTTTGGACTTAGGTTCATATTGGTGGTTCTGGGCGCAAAACTTACAGTGCCGTATTTGCAGCTAATAGTGCCTCAATTTGGTTAAATGGGTCCTGCAGGTTATATTGATTTCTGGGATCATATCTTAAAAAATATTGACTCTACCTTTATTAACTTTTCAGGGATATTAGCTAACAGTCCCGTCTTACCTTACAACAAAGAATAAGTAGTCACGTGCTTTTGTTTGTTTTTGTTTTTTTGACACACGGTACATGTAGGCGGGAAAGTTTGTACGTATTTTGAATGGCGTGTTTTCCCCTGCTATGTATATAAGGAATGGTTTATGATTTAAGGAATGGTTTATATTTTACGTGGACACGGCTTTCTTCAAATACGTACACTTTCACATACATAGAACTTTATTTAGCAAAGTTTTTATTGATGTGCATTAAATTCTGGTTGATTAATGTCGTTTTCGTTTTTATGAAATGATTCATATTACCACTTTTGAATAGTAAGCACTTCCTAAACAACTCCTTGATGCATGTAGGAAGTAATCTTTGGTCAATGTATCTAATTTGTTTAAAACAACTTGGAATTTGCGTGATATTTTGGAAACCATCTTTCCGCCCATCTTTAATAACCAGTACATTTCGTGGACTAGAAAATGAAGCGCCGTACGTGACCCGCCGACTGACTGGTATTTGCACATGTTAAGTTCTCGCTTGACAGGTCACCCAAGTACAGTCAAACAGGAGGTCACCCCAAATGCGTTATTTTCTTGTACACGAGGAGGCGATAAAATCGCTGTGACTTTAATGAATAGCTGGTTAAAAAAGAGCTGGATAATGTCCTGATTGGAGGTCCAAAATACCTGAATTCATCCTAAAAATAATGTATTATTGTTGCGGAATGTCAACTGACCTGTCGACAACTAATACTATTATTCACAGTGAAAATTGTTGGGCAGAGTCATTTAGCATGAGGTTGCACAAATACAATAGGCAAACGTCCATATTCATTGCACACGTCTGCAGTTCAAATCGATGAAAATCAGGCCCATATTATAGCATATGAGAATTCAATTCCGTGATGCCAGTAAATTTTCTGAGATCTTCGCTCTCTTAAAACAAACTTCTTTTGTAGCACACAATTCAATTAATGTTTTGGGATGCTTTAAAATTGGTTGGGATTTGTATAACTTCAGACACCACGCTTTTTCGAAACTTAAATTTCATCGTTTCTAATTCTTTCTTTTTAACCCCAATCACCCGTTCACATCATATTAGACCATCTTAGATATGTAGTTGACATTCCGTAACAATAATACATTATTTTTCATGAATTCAGGTATTTTAAACCTCAAATCAGGACATTTTCCAGAGCGTTTTGGACCAGTTGTTGAGGTCACAGTGATTACATTGCCTTCTCGTGTACAAGGAAATAACGCATGTTGCCGTGACCTCCTGATTGACTGGAAACAACTTGTTCAAGGCATAAAATGCGAGAAATTTCACAAGTAAATAAGGTTCACAACTCGACATTGTTAGCGCCGGTTAATACTCCATATTAGATGACGAAAATTTAATGTGACACACTTTTAGTGACGTCAAAGTATTCAACATCAAATAGAAATTCTTGCATTCTGAGTTGAAGCAT
>JAMKCH010029167.1:0-23839 GCA_023653785.1 Ophioderma brevispina
AAATTTGCAGAATAGTTTCAAAGTGAAGGATAAGTTCTGAGAATTCTTATAAGTTACCTTTTCCAGCTGAGGAATTGACAGAAAAGGAAGAAAACGGCAGTGTTCCAGGTGATACGATTCCCATTCAATTACGTTTTGTAGTAATTGTCCGAACGGACAGTAATGACTAAAATTTCGCTATTCTGTCCTTATTAGGTTGCTTGGTCTTATCCTTGCAGGGTATGTAGGATACTGTACTTGTTACATACAGGCAAAATCTGATTTTGGATGATTTTTTCGATTTTCTGATTTGACCAATCAACTGATATTGTCTTTTAACGACCAAATCTGCAAAATATAGGTTTATTTTGTTTTAACATTTACACTTAAGATTTCGTGTGTTTCATTATACCGACTTTGAGGTACCGTGTGTGTGTTACTACCACATAGTCAATGGCATCATAGAAAACACTTAACTTCAATACATCTAGAAAAATATGTAAAAAATACATCGGTCCTCGGACCGCTTGTGTCGGCCTTCTGGCGGTTTGTGAATGATAGGCCTAACACGACCTTTGACCTTGATGTGTCCCTTGACCTTGATATGTGACCTCTTACGATCATAAACAACGATGGTTTGCCATTTAAAACGTCATAAACCAAGTTTGTTTCCAATTGATCTTCAACTTTTCAAATGGAACCAATTTTTACATTGTCAGCCTATTTTACAACTTGACATCAAATGACCGTTTGACCTTGGTATGTGACCTTTGACCTCATCAGCAAATGGGGGATACCATGTTGCACCTGTGACCCAAGTTTGGTTTCTCATCCATCACAGTAGTGGATATTATCAGGCAAAAAAAAACAAAAAAAATGTTAACCCTTTTTCACATCATGACATCAACACAGACCATCAACTACAACAACAACAGACATCAAAACAACAGTGGACAAGTGATCCCTATGTGTCTTTCTGCCTTAAAGCAGGCGACACAAATGGTAAATGGGCAGTTCACCTATTAATTGTATTTATATTTTTATTAAGAAGTTATTTGAATCATTTAATTTAAAAGAGATAAAAAAACAACTGAAAACCGTTTTTTTTTAATATTTTTAATTTTTTTCAAAATAAAAACACAATAAATTGGCGTAATTTTCTTGATGTGATTAGATTGAGTTATGGAGAAATATGACAAGACCGTCTTCATATATCCACAACCGGCACTATCCAACTTAAACTGTAACGTGCATGATTAAGAGAAGTAAATTTGCTATTGCCGCACAGGAATTTCTTCTACAGGGGGGGCGGGGGGGGTGACAGATACTTACTCCTTTGCAGTGTCTTGCAAGGAAGCCTCGTGACACTGTTCCGGAAAAGGGGTCGTTCTAATTACCAATTAATAGTAACTTACCTTCACCTTTAGTCTATTCGAAGAATGACTTGTGGGTGTTTATGTATTTGAACTTAATCAAATGCAATTCACCAAACTGCACAATGAGAACCATTACGCCGCTCAATGTCATACTCCATTCGATAGAATTTCCTTAAAAAGTTTAGTTATGGCTGAATTAATTATAGGCCTACCCACATACGGCGTGCCAGAAATTGCCATAGAACAATCGGCCGTATATATTTCATTTTAACAACTAAATTATTCCCAATTTCCAATTCCAAATTTATTTATTTCCTAAAAAAAACAAGACTCAAGAACATCAACACAAAACCCAAACACGAGGAAGTAGGCAGGAACACATTATCCTGAGAATAACCTCCACTTAAAAATACAAAGACATATATACCATAAATGGAAACTGGAGTTGAAAGAAATATATAAAGATGAATCCCAGAAATTGGGAGAAAATCCATAATGTGTGTGAAATACCTCAAGAGGACTTCCTATTGCATGATTCAGTTCCGTGTTTTTGTACCGTCCCCTTTACAAAAAAAAAATTATTTATTTAATTGAAAATTTAAACCTTAAATAGCCATATAAATAGTATGCACACTTTACTCAGTGAAAATAACAGTTGAGTGTTTAAAGCTTATTTAATCTACTATTAGATAATGAAGGAATTAAAATATTTCCCTAATAATTATTTTGGGCTACTTAAAATTAGGGTTATTTGTACGTACGTGGGTATCCCAATTACAATGACGTGTTTATGTTGTGAGATATTAGACCAAATTTTCCAAAGAATGCAAACATTCCATTAAGTTCCAAATTGATAAAAAGACGCACAACTTGGGGCATTTTTAATCTAATTAACTCTAACCGCACTCACTTAGGTTCATTGTATCATGTTTTGAATTCATATGCGAAAGCTCGAGCATGTGCGTTTTCCTTCCCTTCTTTTTCTATTTGTTGATTATAATTTGCTGTTTCTTTTCGTTTGTTGTTTTGCATTTGTTTGTGTGTGGTGGGTGTGCTTGTGTGGCGTATGTGTTGCATGTGTGAGTGCATGTGTGTGGGGGTGGTTGTGTGAGTGCATGTATGTGTGTGTGTGCGTTGTGCGTGCTTGTGTGTTAAGTTTTATGTGTGTGGTGTGTGTGCGTATGTGGGGTGTGCATGTGTGGGGTGCAGCGTTGTGTGTGCGCGCGTCATGGTGTGGATTTGTTGTGGTTACTTTTACCTAAATCAGTCAATCTTACAAAAATCACATTTATGACAAATCTAACAAAACTACACAAATAGCACACCAGCTGACATTTTTGTGGAGTAGTTCAATACGTTAGGGTTAAGTAACTTCATTGGCCATGCGTTACTGAAATTTTACCTATGAGGTAATGATGTACGATAGTAGCACCGAACTGAAATTTAAAAAAAAAAAGTCTTATATACCCTGAAAATGTTGGTCTTCAGGACAATGAAAAGTGGTAATATTGTCCGGTGGACAACTAACTAGGGCTAGTAATCCGCAAACATACTGCAAATTCCGCAAACAGCTAAAATTGAAACCCTAGTTGCAATTTCAAAAACAATTAAAATAAAAACATACTCTTCCCTAGGACTCGAACCTGGTTCATTCACACGTAAGTCAAGAGACCTTAACCGCTAGACCACGAAGGCTGTTGACGACAGCTCTGTTTTTTTTAATAAACCATTTATCACCTCTTAAATTCACATCTTTATTGCATTCATACTATGTTGTCATACCGTGATATACAGGAACTCCGGAGCGGGGGTCAATGGTTACTTTCACTGGTCTGGTGTAAAAGGAACTATAGTCCCATAGAAACTATAAGTCGGTAAACTATATAAAAACCTAGAAACTTATATTGAAGTAAGGACTACTATTTCTAGAGAGATGGTTCCACGCGGTGAAGACTATTGAACCTGGAAGCCCATGGTCCGGGGTATAAAAACTAGCAACATTAAGCAGACTGTTATTCCTAGGAACAGGGTCCACAGGGTGAAGACCACTTACCCTAGAAGCCATGGTCCGATGAACCGCTCGGTTCTATAGTCCCGGGTTAGGGCTATTGTTCCTAGGACAGGGGTCCGAAGGACCCTTCCCTAGGAACCACAATCCCCGGGCTATATCTCCATGGGACTAAATAATCTCCTTAGTCACACCGGTCCTCTCCTTTCTATGCCGTGAGAATTACCTATCTAGGCCACAGAGGACTGTGTTAATGTGGATACCAGTGACGAGCACTAATGTATTTCACATCTTTTATTTTTCAGAGTTTCAAGCGGCCCTAATTATATTTTTATATTTTAGAATGGGATGAACCATATTGCATGATTGCTAGCAAATCTATTACAAAAGAACCTCACTTCCTACCGCGAGGATCAATTAAATGATACAACCCGAGAACGTAATATCTCACGCCTAGACAGCGAGAGGAAAACCGGCTTCGAGACCGTGTATTTTTCGTCTTATTTAGTTTCTGTGCCTCGCCAGTATTTCTCTGATCTTCTATATAATATTTACCAATTTAACTTTCTCGGGTTGTAATCATTTACTTTGATCCTCGCGTGTAATGAATTGAGTTTCCGCTTTGTCATAGATTCTGCTAGAATCTGCATATAAGGCCCCCCATTCTAAAATGATCATACGGCCGCTTGAAACTCTTAAATAATGAGCGAATACATTAGTACTCGTTCACTGGTATCCACAATAACACAATCCTCTGTGGCCTAGTGGTAAGATCTCACGTAGGGAAAGCGCGAGGACCGGGTTCGAGACCCGTCCTAATTTTTCGGGTCTTTACTTTAGTTCTGTGTCGCCAGTTCTCGAGAGCTCTATATAAGATTTAAATATAGTTAACCACCACAGGAAGTACATATCTGGTCTTTGACCAAATGTTTACGTTGTTACTGAGAAAAACCTTTTTGAGCTTGATGTTAATCACACAAATAAAAACTTCTAATGAAATAACGTATGAATTCACAGTTTATCCGGTATAGCCAGGATAAAAACAGGTGTAAAAAAGTAGACATTGTTGTCATCAATACAATCACCGAAAGATGCAAGAGGTCCACTACTACACTCGTCAACAGCTTAAGAACAAATAAAAAAGCACAATATCAAGTGTAGCTTTAGTATATCATGACAATAAAAAAACGGACAAGAGAAATATTTTCCAAAAAGGTTATTAACTGCACCAGATTGTTGAAAATGTAGTGACAACAAGACAGTATCCAAACCAAACACCCTAAAACGCAGCTTATGGTCTTCGGTGGAAGGATTTAAGCCAAGTGGCGTTTACTATTAGAGTACTCTTATACTTGTAATCACACGGCTTACTGTGTGTTGTTATCACTCAAGAAAATTATGAAGATAATTATTCAACTATAACCCTGGCTTTTTTAGGGGCGATTTGTCAAAGCATCATTAACCTCCATTCAAAATATTTTGGTAACCAAGGGTACCACTTCTTGGCTCGTCACACACAAATTCAAATTACTCAATATTTGATGAAGGGATGACCTAAATTTATTTAATTTCTTTCACATGAATAAGTACGTTTTCTGAAGGAAGAAGAAACCCCGTGGGATATCAATTTTGTCAAAAAATTAATATCTTCTATGCAAAAAACAAAAACAAACAACAAACAACCACCAAATTAACAGCAACAAAGCAGTGAACATGTTAATTCTAGTTTATTTCAAAATAAATTAGTGTGTAACTGTGAATATTCGAAATACAAAAATAAATTAAAAAATATTTAAAGAATATGGGAACAAAATAAAGTATTGCTTTTAGATAGTCTTATGATGTGGCCTGCTATTGCACGGCGATACCTTATATTTTACTTATGCAGTATGTACGAAAGGGTCTTCTATTATCTCGTATCACGGGGGTGAAGAGAAATACATGAATCTTATTGAATGAATGGTACCCAAACATGAAAATTACGTATATCTGGAATGACCATGGAGTGTGCACGAAAATTAATGTTGTGATAGGATTGGCGGGCCAATATTGATGTGCTCGTTCCAAATTTGATGACTGATACGACTCTTTTCATTCCTTGAGCATTTCAAGAAAGGTAAATTAAACGGGGGTGTGGAAATTAGTAAATATTCAAATAAAAATTAAAATCACCAATATTATGCGTCGATAATTCTATCCCCTCTCGTCCAGTTCTTGCTTGTCCTACACTCATTTTCCATGATTGTTTTTTACGTTGCTTGATTCGGTCATCCACTCCACTCGAGTCCCATCAACTACTCAATTTCAATAGTCCACGGGACTGAAATGAAACTATTGCTTTTAAATCTTAAGGCTTTTTGCTAAAAGTGTTAAGTTATTATCTTGTATTTATACATATACTTCATATCTTGTATACATATGATATATAAATATCCTATATAGGATACCATCTTATCGGAAACAAATAGTTTTTTTAGGACATTTTGTTTCATATACTTAGTTACTTTTCGTACATATTTTGTCTGTTCTTGTAATCCTAGATATTTTTATATTTGTTTTCCGTTTGATTTATCTTATTATATAAGATTGTAAGTTCGAGGTACAAGTACCTCTTTATTCCACGCATTGCTTTAGAAGGCATCCTCCATCTCATCTAACTCCAGGTAATGGATATAATTGTATGTTGAGATAAAAAACCAAAATGAATGAATCTAAAACGCGTATGGGAATGTTTGTCTCTGCTCAAGGATTATTAACCAGAAGATAGATGGCCTATCTAGGAAATTACACAACATAACCTTAAATTGGTTCAAGGTCATCCGGAGACAAATAAAAATTAAAAAGGCATATTTTGTTTCTTAGGGTTCCACGTTTTTCATTTTTTTTGCTTGTTGGATGGTAAGGTCAGATATATCGTGTGAATGGGATAGAAAAATATTCATAGGGCCAAAATCGGTCTATGGGATGGGCTATGGGGACAGTACTCAGAACGGTTTCAATAGTGAACAATAACAAAAATGACGAACCTCTTCCAATACAACAGTACTTTCTAAGTACAGCTAATGAAGGATTTTCCTTTTCCTCTTTCATAGTTGGTAAAACATTTCTTTTGAGTTTCTGATTTTGGGATATCTCAAAAGTGAAAGCAAAAAACTTTTATCCCAGATCATAAATCATAAAACTACTAGATCCGCTTTCACAGAGATCCCCGACAAATCCTGGTTGACAATTGCAGTAAAAATCATCGGTAGGTTTGACGACATGTACCTCCGTTCTGACAAGGTAACTATAGCATGGACCATACCATCTGGGTCGAAAAAATAAAAACGGTGAATTTCATTATTAGACCTCGTTTTCTCTGTGAAAACGGGTGTGTTGTGTGCTGTGGAGGGTGTGTGTTGCACCGAGTGCTTCAGTATGATGGTAATACCCACAATCGCTATGTGTATGTTGACACGTGGTTCCCAAAATTGTGGGCATGTTTGCTATGAATTTGAGAAAATTTCAGTCTTCTTTGAAGTATTTTCCCCATAATAAGTGGCCTATAACCGGGGTGGTGTGGTGATTGAAGGGTGAAATGGAAAGAGCAGGTTTCCCTCTTGATTCCAAATATCGGGACGAGATGGGAAATAATATCGTTCCCGAATTTTTTGAGGTGGGGGGTATGGGTAATGCGACCAAACTTTGCCCTAAATGTGATCCAAATTAATGCAATTGGGCTAATTTCGCCTTTGTTTTGGCACTGTCGGGGGGCAGTTCACTGTACAACTTAGGAATGCCCCATGCTCGATGCCTCGGTACAGCTAACTAAGACAAAATGGAAAGTTGCTATATTCGTCAAAATTGATTGTTCTGCAACAGCTTTGATGATCTTAGATAAAAGTATAAACCAAAACACCTAAAATCTGTTTTAAAATCGGCAGAGGGATTTCGTAAATGTGGAATACATTGACAGAGATAGTGAAGACGCAGGAAGCTTCGTTTCCAGATGGGTAAGAGATGTGTAGCTGCTATCACAGGTTGGTCGACTGCGAAGTAAGACCCAGGAAAGGCACTCTGGAAGTATAGCGTAGCGTCCCGGAATATTTTCAAAACTTTATTCTTCTTTTACTGCAGTAGGTGTTATCCCATGATTTCATAACGAACGTTCCCACTTGAAATCACTTTAGTCATTGGAAGGACATCCAATAATCTTATGGAGGAGACGTATCGATATTTCTTCCTGACGCTATGAAAAAGAAGAAGAGTAAAGGGAAACAATTTACATCACATATTAAAAGTCACCTACTAGAAAAAAAAATATCGAATTTTTTTTTTTGAGAAATATTAATCCAAACAAGACCACTGATCATCATTTGGTCTTTTATCAACATTGGCACTGGTAGAAAATTAATACACAGGTTTGCTGTTTGGGGGGCGCTTCTTTTCTTCTACTCTGAGCTATTCTGTGACATTTAAATTGCCCCTTTTAGGTATCTGGTTTATTGAAGTATTTTTGGTGTTAAGGGACAATTCTTTGCTCGGACAGCAATCAGAAATTTAGTGACGTCAGATTAATATTTTTAAATGAATAACTTAGAATCGGTCATGGCATATATCCCAGTTGGGCAATGGACGCTGGAACGTCGAAAAACGTCGAGAAAGATAGTCTTTAGGAATTTACACAATATTTTATGTCGAAATGTAAATCGATTTTGATCGTCGTTCTTAAAACGGTCGATGCAATTTGCATTTCGCGACCCCTAAAAATTATTATAAAAAACCGTCGACCTGTTTTTCGACGTGCCAACGTCGTTTCGACGTCGTTCATAACGACTATGCCCGCTGGGTTAGTATCATCTGCAAAATATAAATAAGTATATGAGGACGCTTTGCTCTGTAAAATTGGACTGACTTTTTGGGGTTTTGTTATTTAATTAGTCTCGACTCAGAGTTTTGTTTTTGAAATATATTTTTTGTGGGTATTTAGTTGAAAAGTGTCAACTAGAACTAAAGGATAGTCACCTAAAATGCCCAATTCCAAAGTTGAGATGTATCGGAGTTTTCGTTTGCATACAGTAAAATTTATGTGTAGTATACAGTGGCCAAGGATATGGTGTAGAACTAAATTTCCGGATCCGGAAATTTTTATAACAAAGTTGATTTTCTATGATGAAGGACTTCGATTTGAGCTTAGATAGTTTTCACACAGTGTTTAGTTTATGGACAAGCATTTGATATGCAAAGAAAAACAAGTTTTGAAATTGAGGGCGCCCTCCTCGGAAATCCCCTGAGTCGGCCTTACCTTTAAGAAGAGTGCCGTGACAGGGACTAGTGGAGTCGTTCAAAATGCATTGAGAAGTCATACTATGGTCAAAAGTTTTGGTCACTGATTGCCAGGGTCGACTATTGTTCTATCCAGGAGCTTTTTTTAACAGTTTTGTAGTGCCCGTAAATTGTGCTGTCATCAACATCATGGAGGAAGATGGCATATTTAGTGTATAGGAGATGTGCATGGAACGGAGTAGGTGGCGGATAGGAAATTGTTTTCGCCAGATTTTGCAAGTAAAGTCAGATGGTTCAGAAATGGTTTTGTCACAGTAAAAGTTTTTTTGAAAGAGTGGTGTTAGAGTTTTTCTGCAATAATTGGTGTTAGAAAGTCCAGGTTTGGAAAAAATCATATTTAAAGTTAGTTATATAAATTTGGCTATGCGAAGACATAGCGTAAGTTTATTTGTACGGCTTGTATGTAGGTTAGGATAGGTATTTTCTGAGGTAGTTGTGTACAAATTGCGTTTAGACTAATGATTTAGCAAGGATAAAACTGTTGGCCATTGTTGTTTATGGGTTATGCTTCTGATTATCTTCCTTCGGAGTGGAAAGATCCCTCTAAAAACAATAACAACTAAAACACTAAAAATGGGGTTTGTTTAAAATGTGCCCTATTTTGTCCCTAAAAACCTAATTAAAAATGACCCTTTTTGTCATAACTTTTGACAACACTTTTAGTCGGGGGGTTCGGGCATTAAAGTATTTGTGAGAGTCATCCACAATTTGTTCAGATAGTTAGGAATTATCTGAGGGTTTGTTTCAAAGATTGTAATTTTCAATGATTCGGTGCTAAGTGTTCTCGTTAAATTCACTGAACGTGGTATTTCTTTCTTATGGTATGGATTATGCATTATAAGAGAAAGGGAGAAAAGGGAGAGTGTGAGGGACCCTATTTTTTTAGCAATAACCAATAAATTCCACCTGCCACTGTGGAAAACACAGAGCATTCTACCGGTATGTATTTTTTCAAGTGCGCTTTGTGGCAATATGCTTCATACAAACATTAAAATACGCAAAACAAAAAATAGAAATTGTTTCCATCAATACAATCACCGAAGATGCAAGGTCCACTACTACACTCGTCAACAGCTAAAACAAATAAAATCACAATATCAAGTGGTAGCTTTAGTATTATCATGATGAATAAAAACGACAAGAGAAAATATTTTCCAAAAAGTTATTCAACTGCACCAGATTGAAAATGTAGTGACAACAAGACAGTATCCAAAACAACACCCCTAAAAACCGCAGCTTCATCTCGGGAATGGATTTGAACCATGGCGTTTACTATTAGAGTACTCTTATACTTGTAATCAATACGGCTTACTGATGTTGTTGTTTATCACTCAAGAAAATTATGAATATAAATTATTTCAACTATAACCCTGGCTTTTTATGGGCGATGTCAAAGCATAATTAACCTCAATTCAAAATATTTGGTAAAAAGGTACACTTCTTGTCTCGTCACAACAAATTCACATACTTCAATATTTGATGAAGGGACTGACCTAAATTTATTTTATATTTCTTTTCACATTGAATAATTACGTTTTCTAGAAGGAAGAAACCCTGTGGCTATTATCAATTTTGTCAAAAATTAATATACTTCTATGCAAAAACAAACAACAACAACAACACCAAATAACAGCAACAAAGCAGTTAACATGTAAATCATCGTTTATTGTCAAAATAAATTAGTGTGTTAACTGTTAATATTCGAAATCAAAAAATAATTAAAATATTTAAAAGAATATTTAAACAAAATAAAGGTATTGCTTTTAGATAGTATTATTATGTGGCGCTATTGCACGGCGATACCTTATATTTTACTTATGCAGTATGTACGAAAGGTTCTCTATTATCTCGTATCACGGGGGTGAAGAACTACATGAATCTTCTTGAATGAATGGTACCCAAAATGAAAATTACGTATATCTTGAGAATGACCATGGAGTGTGCACGAAAATTAATGTTTTGATAGTTTGCGGCAATATTGATTTGCTCGTTCCAAATTTTGATTGATGATACGACTTTTTCATCCTTGAGCATTTCAAGATAAGGTAAATTAACGGGGGTGAAATTAGTAAATATTTCAAATAAAATTAAAATCACCAATATTATGCGTCGATAATTCTATCCCCTCTCGTCCAGTTCTTGCTTGTCCTACACTCATTTTCCATGATGTTTTTTACGTTGCTTCGGTCATTCCACATCCACCAGTCCCATCAACTACTCAATTTCCAATAAGTCTCACGGGACTGAATATATTGTCTTTTAATCTTAATGCTTTTTGTAAAAGTTAAGTTACTTATCTTGTATTTATACATATCCTATATATCTTGTATACATATGATATATAAATATCCTATATAGGATACCATCTTATCGGAACAACTATTTTTTATTACATTTTGTTTCATATACTTAGTTACTTTTCGTACATATTTTGTCTGTTCTTTGATTAATCCTATTATTATTTTATATTTGTTTTCCTTTTGTTTATCTTATTTATATAATATTGTAAGTTTCTGTACAAGGTACCTCTTTATTCACGCATTGCGTTTTAGAAGGCATCCCCATCTCATCTACTACATTGTAATGGATCTAATTGTATGTGTTGAGATAAAACCAAATGAATCTGAATCTAAAACGGCGTATGGACATGTTTGTCTCATTCTAAGGATTAACAGAAGTATAGATTGCTATATCTAGGAGAATTACACAATAACCTTAAATGGTTCAAGGTCATCCGGAGGAAAAAAAATTAAAATGCATATTTTTTTTTAATGGGTTCAAGTTTTTCATGCTGTTGGATGGTAAGGTCAGATATATCGTTTGACATTTGGGATAGAAAATATTCATAGGGCCAACATAGTCTATGGGGTGGGCTATGGGGACAGTACTCAGAACTGTTATCAACTAGCTGAACAATAACAAAAATGACGAACCTCTTCCAATACAACAGTACTTTCTAAGTACAGCAATTAAGGATTTCCATTTTTCTCTTTCATGTTGTAAACAATTCTTTTGAGTTTCTGCTTTTAGGGATCATCTCAAAAGTTACAAGCAAAAAACATTTTATCCCAAGAATCATACAATCATATAACATACTAACCGCTTTCACAGAGATCCCCGACAAATCCTGGTTGACAATTGCAGTAAAACTCATCGTTAGTTTGACGACATGTACCTCCGTTCTGACACGGTAAACTATCGCATGGACCATCACCATCTGGGTCTAAAAATAAAAACGGTGAATTTCATTATTAGACCTCCGTCTTCTCTGTGAAAACGTGTGTGTGTGTGTGGATGTGTGTGTGTGCACACGAGTGCCTCAGTATGAGGTATATACCCACAATCGCTATGGTGTATGTTGACACGTGGTCCAAAATGTGTGCATGCTTTTGCTATTGAATTTGAGAAAATTTCTCTCTTCTTTGAAGTATTTTCCCCATAATCAGTGGCCTATGAACCGGGGGTGAAAGAGCAGGTTTCCCTCTTGATTCCAAATATCGGGACGAGATGGAATAATATTCGTCCCGATTTTTGAGGTATTGAGGTAATGCGACCAACTTTGCCCTAAATTTTGACCAAATTAATGCAAATTGGGCTAATTTTCGCCTTTGGTTTTTGCACTCGTCGGGGCAGGTCACTGGGACAACTTAGGAATGCCCCTGGCTCGATTGCCTCGGTACGCTACTACGCAAAATGGAATGTTGCTATTATTCGTCACAATTGATTGCTTATCTGCAACAGCTTTGCTGATATTGTAGATAAAAGTATTAACAAAACACCTAAAATCTTGTTTAAAATCCGGCGAGGGATTTCGTAACTTTTGACATACATTGAACAGAGATAGTGAAGACGCCAGGAAGCTTCGTTTCCCGATGGGTCAGGAATGTGTATATGATATCCACGGTTGGTCGATGGAGGAAGTAAGACCCAGGAAGGCACTCTGGAATCTAGAGTAGCTGTCCCGGAATAATCTAATTGCAGTAGGTTCTTACCCAAGCGATCATAACGAACGTTCCACTTGAAATCACTTAGTAATGCAGAAGGACATCCAATAATCGTTGGAGGAGACGTATCTTCTCCTGATCGCCTATAAAATATGAAAGAAGAGTATAAATGGAAACAAACATCAATCCATTTCCAAAGACCACAACCAAGAATAAAACAAGACCACTGATCATCATTTGGGCTTCCAACACTGGAACTGGTAGAAATTAATACCACAGTTTTGATGTGGCGTCTCTTTCTTATCTGAGCATATCATGTGGAATAATGCCCCTTATGTTATCTGGTCTTGAAGTATTTTTGGTGTAAGGGACAACTTCTTTGCGCGGAAGGCAATCAGTAAACTTTAGGGACTTCAATATATTTTTTAATTAACTTAGAATCGTTCAGCATATATTCACAGTGGGCAATCGACGCTGGGACGTCGAAAGGACGTCGAGAGGTTTTAGAAATGTACACACTTTATGGCGAAAATGCAAAAAATTTTTTGCGATTTGCACGTCGTTCTTAAAAAAAAAAATGTAGATTCAATTGCCATTGCGACGTAAAATTTATAAAACCATCGACCTGTTTTCGACGTGCCAACGTAGTTTCGACGTCGCTCCTAAACGACTAGGCCCGCTGGGTTGTATCATCTGCCAAATAAAATGAAGTTTGAGGACGCTTGCTCTTGTAAATTGGACTGACTTTTGCGGGTTTTAGCTTATTAAACAGGTCTGGACTCAAGATTTTACATAATTTTTTTGTGTATTTATTGAAAATTAAAAAAAAAAAAAAAAAAAAAAAAAAAAATGCCAATTCCAAAGTTTGAGATTATCGGAGTTTTCTTTAATACAGTAAAAACATTTATGTGTTAGTTTTACAGTGCCATAGGATAATGTGTTATAACTAATATTCCGGATCCGGAAATTTATAACAAAGTTGTGATTTTTCTATATGAAGGACTTCGATGTGGCTAGCTATTTCACACAGTGTTTAGTATATGGACAAGCTTATGAATATGCAAAAAACACATGTTTTTGAAATTGAGGGCCCGTCGGGAAATCCCTGAGTCGGCTTAAGAAGAGTGCCTGGACAAGATAGTGAGTCGTTCAAATATGCATTTGAGAAGTCAGACTATGGTCAAAAGGTTTGGTCATCGATGCCAGGTCGATAGTGTCTCTTCCAGAGCTTTTAAAAATGTTTAGTAGATGCCGTAAATTGTGCATGTCATCACATCATGAGGAAGAGGGAATTTAGTGTACTAGGAAAGATGTTGCATGGAACGGAGTAGGGCGGGCGGAAATGTTTGTTAGCCAGATGTTTGCAAGAAAGTCAGATGAGTTCAGAAATGGTTTTGTTCAAGTAAAACAAGTTTTTTTGAAGGTTGGTTGTAGATTTATTTTGCCAATATGGTGTTTAGAAAAATTCCAGGTTTGAGAAAAATCATATTAGTTAGTTATATAATTTCTTTGCTCTGCGAAATAATCTGAGTAATTTTATTTTGTATGCTGTATTTTATGGTTAGTTATAGGTATTTTTTCTGAGGTATGCTTTGTACACAAATTGCGTTTATGACTAATTGATTTAGCAATAAAAATTGTTGGACATGTGTTTTGGGTTATGCTTCTGATTATCTTCCTTGCGGAGTGGAAATGATCCCTCTAAAAACAACTAACAACTAAACACTTAAAATGTGGTAACATGTTGCCTATTTTGTCCTAAAAACCTAAAATGACCCTTTTTTGTCATAATTTTGACCCTTTTTATCGGTGAATAAGTAATTTGTGAGAGTCATCACAATGTGTCAGATAGTTAGCACTTATTAGGGTTTGTTTCAAAATTGTAATTTTCCATGATCGGTTGATAAGTTTCTCGTTAAATCACGACGTTGTATTTTCTTTATGCTGTTAGGCTATGCATGTATAAGAGAAAGGGAGAGTGTGAGGGACCCTATTTTAGCACTAACCAAAAATTATTCCAATGCCACGGGGAAACACAGATAATTCTACCGTTAATGTATTTTCAAGTGCGCTTTGTGGCAATATGCTTCATACAAAACATTAAAATACGCAAAACAAAATAGAAAATGTTTGATACTCTTTCAATTACAATGCAAATATTACTCACATGAAACAATCACGTCAAATACACAATTAGCACTGTTGCTCGAAGCATCAAAAAATCTATAAGTCACTGTAGTTGTACCAACAGGGAAGGATGAACCTGGTACATGAGACCTGGATTGACTTGGTACCACACCAGAGTTATCAGTAGCTGTAGCTCTGTCCCCGTAACGAAGGCAAAACTCTGACCATCAGCAGCAGTGGCTATTATGACTTCAGGGCAGTTTATGATCATCGGTGGAGTGTCGTCAATTTCACTAGCTGTAAAGTTATCGATATATATTATTTATTTCGACTAAGCCACGACAAAGTGTTTTGATATCAGGAGATTGATAACTCATAACTGAGTTCGATTGCCAAAAGATACTCTCTGGAGTTTTGGCCTGGGAACATTCAATCTAATCGTGGGTTCATACTATCATGACTATATCGGCAGACGCCGGCTGACTCTTTCCTCTCACACCACGTTTATACGTCTGGCGGGCAAGCATGTTTGAAAGGGTACCGTCAACCGACCCCTGCTGATGAAGAATAAATCAACCACAAGTCGTCTAATTCATGATGTTGATAATATAAAGAAGTTCATGCGATTACAGATGTATGAATAATCCATGGCCATGATGTCTACGCACAATTTAAATGCATTAATGCATGAGTCCTAATTAGGTGCAAAACAATCATCATGAAGCCAGAGAAGAAAGCATCTTTACTAGCTCCCTCTCTCTCTCTCTCTCTCTTATTCTATTTCGTCACCTCCCTTCCCTTTTTATTTATCCTACCTCTTTCTCTCCCACTCTTTATCTCTCTGTCGGTATGAAATTATTTACATAAAACAGTCCCACTTACAAAATACTACAACATTGAAAGAACATGTAGCACGATTGCCTGAATCATCGGTAAATGTATACGTCACTGTTGTTGTGCCAATAGAGAATGATGATCCTGGAACATCGTGAGCGATAAAGGGGTGGTGGGCTCCCGAGTCGTCAGTGGCTGCAGGCTCTATCCAACTGACTATAGCAAACATACTGCCGACAGAAGCTGTGACTTGCCGGTCATCAGGACACCCTGAAAACTATTACTGGTGGCGTTGTGTCACCTGTGTCGCCTAATAAATAAACATAGAAACTGTAGTAGTAGTAGTAGTAGTAGTAGTATAGTAGTAGTAGTATAGTAGTAGTAGTAGTAGTAGTAGTAGTAGTAGTCGTAGTAGTAGTAGTAGTAGTAGTGTAGTAGTAGTAGTAGTAGTAGTGGTGTTAGTGGGGCTAATGAAAAAAAAAAATATTTTTTCTATCATAAAATGTTAGAAAAAATGGAAGTTATTTGTTTAAAATCAAAATAACGAAGAAATTTAGCAGTATATGTAAAGTACGTATGAAAGAGACCATGGAAGCTACAGGTGGCTCATTGCCCGATGGATCAGAGAATGTGTAAAGAATTTCTTCTGGTACGTTGACTTCAAAGAATGATCCCGGCAAAATATTCAAGTCAAGTGTAACTGTGCCCGAGTCATCTTCTGCTGTAGGTTCTGTCCAGGACACGGTGTAATAAGTACCAAACACGTCAGAGGGAACAATTTCAATAATATCATCAGGGCATCCATTTATCGTTGGAGGGGTGTTGTCTTCACCTGGAACACCTGATGCTGTTAAAAATAGTTTGCCACGATGTAATTTATGTCAAATCCTACCAGAATTCGTTGTATAACGATCTATTATACACGAATGATTTGTAGGACACAACTCATAACAGAGTGTCATACAACATGTCAGTAAACCAGTAGCTGCCCCTTTACAAGCACGTGTTGTGTTCTAGACAGAAGCAACTTCAAAACAAGATTTCGTTTTAAATGACATTTCAACATCTTGCAGTTACTGTCCATTTTCCCTATTCACTGTGCACACAGTGCATTCAATAGGCCTATGACCTGTCATGCGTACTCTGTGCTTAACGCATAGGACATGAGAAAACTCACGTCGTTGCGGGAAAAGTGCTCAAGCGATTTTCTTGGTAGAAGCTCTAATTGTAGAATATATTATCATCAATAACATATGAATTTTATTATGATAGAACATTCAGAAAAATCCGAAAATGGTTAATTTATAAAGAGTGGTATTTTGGTAGGGTATAATGCTAACTCTATGGCAAAAATCACCAGTGATTGCTGGGCGATTCAAGAGGGCGCCATGGACAAACGGTTACACCTATACTCTTCGTAGAAGATGACAACAAAGATAATCTTATTCTGTACATGGTGATGTAATTTGGTTGACATACGGTGCTGAAAAAGATCCGAAACGACCATTTCTAACAAGGCTTCGAACATGTGTAAAAAAGGCCTACTCGCCAATGTTCATGCACACAGTGTGTGGGTAATCGCTCATCCATAGCATGTCATTGATCAGTGATTGGATGGTGCCCTGTGAAGTGGGAATCATTTACATACGATCAAACTTATGAATGGATTCATGTCACAATGATTTGGTTGGGTGGGCAAAAGGTCGAGGCCCGTTTACAGTGGACACTAACTGCACTATGAAGTAGCGCATTAGAGGTTTTACAACCATACATGTATGCTGACAAAAGGTTCTGTGTGACAAGTCTAACTATACCTTATGGCGGTCTACTCTCTGTTTAGTTTTATGTATAGTGGCGTGGAAGTACAAAGATGCAATGATTGAAATTGAAATCATTTTAATTATATGAATACATAATTTGGATTGTAATGAATGCTGAGTATTTTCAACCAGACAGTTTCAAAAGTAATTGTCCTAAGATGCTTGCTTTTGAAACCAGCTACCCTGAGGCATCAATGTACTATGTCATGCCTGAGTGGACCAATTTGTCCAAAGCACTGTGTAACTGGTATGAAAAGGTCTGTTATGTGGGCCATACGCATGAGTCAGTATACACACACGAGTTTGGGGAACGGGTCCCTGGACCCTTAATGAAATCACTTCCACAAATTTGAAAACAATTGTGGACCAATGACAGTGAAATACAGTGCCATATCAAGGTTAAATTATCTTTTGTATTTTGTAGTAATTATAATTTAAACATTAAACTCAAATTAAGATGTGTTTTCTTCAAAATTAAATTCATTATTGTGTACAGTCAGCTTTTCTCAAATTTGGTCATATCTGTCACTTTGCTAGGTTTTATCGCAGTCGTCACTCTTTACTCTCTTCTCCATCATCACATTAGTGATGCATTGGTAAAAATCCTACTTACAAGAGACTTCGACACTGAATGAACACGTTGCTTGATTTCCAGAACCATCACTAAAAGTATACGTGACTTCGTTTGTGCCGATAAATGCCGATCCTGGAGTGTGAGAGCTGGTTACAGTTGGCATCACCTCTGAATCATCAATTGCCGTTGGTTCTGACCAAGTGACTATGGCATAATTACTTCCAGCAGAGGCTGTGACTCGAATGTCAGCAGGACAGCCTGAAATCACCGGCGGAGTAACGTCAACTTCATCGCCTGACCTAGACATAAACGACGTTATTTTACAGATTACATGGGTGCCATTTATACTTAAAATTTATGGATGAGACAACATTTCTCAGGCAATTTCATCATTGCATTTGTTAAATGATAATGGTCTGATTTGAAAGTAATATTCTACTTCACGAATAAAATTGTAAATACTTTCATAAAATGTTACATACTTCTGACATATATGGAAAAGATGCAACTGGCTGCATTCCCAGATGAGTCAGAGAATGTGTATCGAACATCAGCGGTGTCACCAACTTCAAAGAATGATCCAGGAAAGTGACTTTGGTATGTCAGTGTAGGAGGCGAGCCTGAGTTATCTACAGCACTTGGTTCAACCCAATCCACAAAAGCAAAGAAGTATCCAGCGGGAACAATCTCAATAATATCATCAGGACATCCAATTATTACCGGTGGTATATTGTCTTCACCTGGCGCTATAAAGGTATAAAGCGTTACCTATTGTCCTGTCCATTCGTCACTAACAGGCTAATTTTTAATTTAAGTATGTTTTAAAAGATGTCTTTGCGGTCTGAATGAAATAATATCTACTGCAATATTGATTGCCTTATTAGCAGAATTAACTAATAAATGTTGCCCATGGAGGACGCCATGTTCGGCATTGGTGACGTCGCTCGGCATTGGTAACGTTGTATGACTTTGTAAGTCAATAGATAAAAACAGGTGTCTAAGGAATGTCTAGGGTACTCCTCGTCAGAAAATCGGATTATATAGTGTGTACAGTAGAAAAGCAGTAACGATCGATTAAAAACTGGGGCGGATTCTTGAAAAGAATATAGCTAAAAAGGTTTGGTTATGGCATTCACTAATCTTTCACTGGCTACTTATTTCAAGACACACTACCATCATGATTTCAATTTTTCTCGTGGGCCGATCAAAATGGCTGCAACATACGGAAGATATTATAAACGTTTTACTTTGATATCAATAATAGAGTGTCATTTTTCTGACTGAAAGACATTCATTTGAAACAAAAAATTATATATAATATGTTGAAGCGCAAATTATATTAGCCTGGCATTTCGCTTTAATATTTATTTCAAAACAACGGATTTCCCCCGGAAATGGTTTGTTTAAAGCAGCACTCGCACATATTCCACAAAATATGAAACTTCACTTTGCTCTCAAATGATAATCTTGGAAGAATACATATATATTTTATGTACAAAAATACTATAAAATACTATAAAAATGGTGCCATGGGAATCGAGCCAAGCGTGTTTTCTCTTGCATTTAACACCACGATCCTCGGGCTACTGAATAAAATCACTCCGGGTGATTTAATTATAAAATCATTGGCCCGTATTCCAAAAAGGTGTTTAGCGCAATTTTAAGCTAAACTAACGTTTAAATGTGAGATAAACACATGGCTTAAGTAAACGCAATTCCAGAAAGGAGTTTAAAGTTAAACGCAATTTAACTTGGCCAAAATGCATCGAAATTTAAACTAGGTACGGGGCTAGTTTAAGAAGTGTTTTAGTATGTGTTTTCGCCAAGTGCACGGTTCATTGCACACTCCAATTGACAACAGCAATGGTGCACATCATTCTCACCCAGTTGGTGTAACACTTTAAACGCTACGGAAAGCCATAATACACTTTGTGCGCTCAACCATTAAAACACAATACGGCCTTTTATACACTCAAGTTAGCGTCTTTAAATAACGACGATGTTACTCCTGTTTAAAGCTTCTGTTTAAGTAAGCAAATGGTTAAAAACATTTAAACGCGTTTTGCTTAAACGCAATTTTAAATTACGGCGATTTTAAGCTAAAATCGCGTTTAGCTAAACAAGTTTCTGGAATACGGCCCATTATGTTTACCCATAAGGACGTTGATTTGGGCTCAATCATTTCAGGTGAGGGCTAATGTATATAAAAAACTTTATAACCATCCAAAAACATCAATTTATATATTTTTGAGTGCGTACTATTTTCCAAATGTACCAGTGTATCTTTAACTACTTTTGGTTTTCAAATTGCCAGTTTTAAAAGGTGCGTGAATGATTCAATAATCACGTTTTCTCCCTAAAGGATATCACCAAAAACATCCGATTTCACAATTTGGAGTTAAATCGGTCCAGCTCTTTGAATAGTTGGGAGTAAAAATGTGTACCCAATTGACTCATAGAGAGTGTGACCTAATGTGGCCAACCACATTCGAGTACATTTCATTTCTCAATTTATTTATCCCCATGCAACAAAATTATATTATTTTTAATGTTGTTATATATTTCAAATTAAGTGAGACTTCGTGCATATTCCCAAAGGGGGGACATTGAAATGGGGTTCAATCCCCGACCATGTGGTGACTAGGCCTTTGTTGCCATTGCAAAACATATTGGCCGGTATTCCATGTGAGATAAACATATCGCTTTAAGTAAACGTAATTCCAGAAAGGAGCTTAAAGTAAAACGCAATTTTAACTCCGCCAAAATGCATCGAATTTAAACCAGGTACGGGGGCCAGTTTAAGAAATGTTTTAGTGTGTGTTTCCGTCACGTGCACGGCCCATTGCACTGTCCAATTGACAACAGCTATTATAAGGTGCATATCATTCTCGCCCAGTTGGTGTATCACCTTAAACGCTACGGAAAGCCATGATAAACTTTGTGCGCTCAACCATTAAAACACAATAGGGCCTTTTGTACACTCAAGTTAGCGTCTTTAAATAACGACGATGTTACTCGTGTTTAAAGCTTCTGTTTAACCAAGCTAATGGTTACAAATATTTAAAAGCGTTATGCTCAAATGCAATTTTAAACTACGACGATTTTAAGCTAAAATCGCGTTTTGCTAAACAAGTTTCTAGAATACGGGCCATTATGTCCATGGTACAAAGTTATTTTACAGAATCGGCTTATTGGAAACTGATGCCTTCATTTCTACAATGGTATGTTAATGATAGGACTTATGCCATGGTTGGCTGGGATGCCAAATCCGCTTTGTGCTAATCTCTTAATACAAGTTTGGCCGATTTTTGATGGCCAAATAAAAACTTAGTTATGTTTTGTATGTATTGATATAAGAATGTATTATTTCTCCCATGCTGTGATAAGGAATGATATTTTGCAGTTTCAAAGGTAAGTTATGTTCAAATAACAACGTTTAATGAAATATTTGCTGGTGTTTTCAACCTGATACTTCAATTGAAACATACAATGTATTTTAAATCAACATTTATTTACTAGCTACATTACTATAGACCAGTTAACATCCTATGTCACTTCTTTTGTTGCCTGCGAATCCATTCCTGCGAATCGTTATGGGCCATAGTATTAAAACTCTAACAGATACAATTGCCCAGTGTGTAACAGTCAGGCCGACCTATTTCAAGATACCAGGCCCTAACATGTTTACAAACATTGCTGTTAACTGGTCTATACATTGTATGAGTACCGTATTTTGTTTACTTGTGGCCATTAGAGTAATTCTTCTTACCTCTCACGGTGAATGGACAGACCTAAAACCTTTAATGAGGTCTCACTTATTTTGAAATCTACTATAGGGTGCGCTTATAGTTGCTGATTTCAAATTAGCCATTTGAAAAGAACATTTTTGCAGATGCTTTTATAGGTCGTCCGATTTTGATTGGAAAAATCTTATCAGCGTGTGTATTCACGCACGTGCATATGTGTGCGTGCGTGTGCGTGCGTGCACCCATGTGTGTGTATATGTGGTATGTGTGTGTGTGTGTGTGTCAGTGTGTCAAACATTTGGTTAAGTGTCTACTTTTTAGCGCAGTGAAAGATCAAGTTCATATGTGGTATGGTTCTGCATCAGAACAATGGGCATGTGTGTGTTACGAAATGTGCTTGGTAAGACGAGGGTTAAAGGAGAATAGAATATTTTTCCCACCGTTGGCATTGTGATTAAACTTGAGAAAATCTCCATAGCCATTATCAGATAAATAAAATACAATACAGATAATATTAAAAAATCAAATGATTTCGATAATCCTGTCGTTTCAACGCATTACAGATGGGGTATATCTGCGTGAGTTTGTATACAGTGCGCTAACAAAACAGTGTATGAAAAATGAAGACAGTTCAAGAAGTCTATAGAAGCCGCACAACTTGAATGTGCTACCGTATTTTTGAAATGTATCCCTTTTCTCTATGGACCAAATTATATCATTTTACAGCATAAGCCCAGCTATGACTTCTACGTCGGTCCCATCTTTGATACCTACACAAGTGATATTCACTAATTATTCCTACTAATTATTTGATTTATTTAGAGCAAAAGTTTCTTTATTTAAGCTGAAAATCATATCCTCAATCAAAAACCTTATAAATATGTTATAAAAAGTTATAGAGACACTGGCACATTTGAAAAGTAGTGCACCCTCAAGATTTTTCAAAATGTATATTTTTACATGTTTGTAAAGCGTTTATATAGATTTAGCCATCACCTGAAATGATTAAGACCAAAGCAGCGCCATTGTGGGTAAACAGAACGATTTTCTAATAAAATGATTCCGGAGACAATTATTCAGCAGCCGACGGAAATGGCATTTAAACACAAGAAAACACACACAGGAGTTGATTCCCACGGCATACACCCCTTGTTTGACCAGTATGTGACCTTTGTAGTTTTAATATGAATGAGTACGAGTCTGTGATACTCATGTGATAGACACACTTGTTGATTTAAAGTTACGGCAAACTTAAAATTAGCCTACAAATTACCTGGATGTCTTTAGTCTCTTATTAATGTGCCTATCTGTTTTTGGGTATGTGTAAAATATATCTCTATTTGTCCAATGGTCTAGACTATCATCTGCAAGCAAATTGAAGAACTTTCATGTTTTGTGAAAATATGTCAGTGCCGCTTTAATTGTTGTTCAAGTATTGATTTATAAATTAAATGTTAAAATGATTTAAATGTTTACAGCTTGTTATGCCTTTTGAGCAACATTAAAACAGTTTTGATAGCTACCACAATTGTTAAAAAAATCTTACCACCGACACATAGTCTATCTTGGTATAATTATACATAATGTATATCAGGCTCAGCCAGTTTAAATACATTACAGCTCCTTATGCTGTAATTTGCAGCCACCATGTTTACTTACGACATAAATCCAAGCCTTCATCTGACGCATCGACACAATCCGCCTCGCCATTACACACATTCTCCGCATGTATACAAGCACCATTGGAACATTTAAATGCACCATAGTCTGAACATGGTAGGTCAACTTTGAAAAATGATAGAAAGTGTATGTATGTCAAATACAATCTGCAGCCAATAATGATGCAATAAAAGGAAAGTAAAACTACACCAAATGTTAAGGTAAGCGTTGCCGCCTTAGAGGCAACTTCAAACTCAGCCGCCGATTCACCGACGGTTTATGGCGGTTGAACCAGGCCTGTGAAACTCTATATTTAGCACGTACAAAGCCATGGAACCGCTGTTATAGCGCCCCCACGCAATATGGGGATAGCATGGTTATTATAATGACTTAGGTAGACTAGTGAAAGTCCCACAAGATTGATTGTGATTGTAACACATACGGAAA
>JAMKCH010029168.1:0-17448 GCA_023653785.1 Ophioderma brevispina
TTGAAAGACAAAAAGCCCAGCCAAATGAAACAGTTGTATGATAAAAAGGCCATGGAGAGAGTGTTTGAAAAGGGGGATCAAGTTTTGGTATTATTTCCATTCTGGACATCCATTGCAAGTAGATACAGTGGTCCGTATGAGGTTAAATCCAAGGTCAGTGATGTAAACTATGTTGTCAAAACGCCAGTAGGCGCAACAAAAACAATTGGTGTCACATTACTATGTTGAAAAAGTATGTTGATGATGAAACAGTACTTCAAAATCTGTTGCCATGACATTCAGACCCAGGTGATAATGTAAACAGAGAGGAAGTACATTATCCTTATATTTCAGAAAACCACAAAGCAGGTGATGACATGCCTACTTGTTTTCACCAAACTCTACAAACTCTGAGTTGCTCACCATTTGGAAACAAAAAGAGGCTCCGCTTGACAAGTCAAAACCGGATGAACTTACAAATTTGTTGACAAGTTAGTCATTTGTTTCAGATTTCCAACCAAAAACAAATGTGGTGGCATCATGACTTGATGTGGGTGATGCAACTCCTTCAACAACACCCATATAGGTTGACCCTGAAAAAGCCAAAATCTGGAAAGAAGAAGTAAACTATATGTTACAGAACAATATAATTGAGCCCAGCCACAGCCGATTGGTCGTCACCTGTGTAATGTACCAACCTGATGGGTCATATCCCCCCCGCGTGGTGTCAAGATTTTCGGGCAACCAATCTAAATCCGCAACAAGACGCGTACCCTATACCAAAATTGGTGATTGTTTTGATAAGATTGGACATGCCAAATGTTGTAGCAAGTTGTTGTATTAAGGGATCTGGCAGTTCCCACTGACAGAAAGAGCACAAGACTTTCAGCGTTTGTAACACCAGATGATTGATACAGTTAAAGGTGTATGCCCTGTTGGCTTGAAAAATGCTCCTGCTACGTTCCAAAGATTGGTAAACAGGGTAATTGCTGAGGTAAGAATTAGTTGTGAAGCTATATTGATGATTTGGTATGTAATCTGAAGACATGGGAAGACCACATGAAACAAAGCACAAATTGTTTGAACAATTGTCAAAAGCCAATTTAACGTCATTTACAAGAGTGATTTCTGTGTGGCCACAGTCACTATTTAGCCACATTGTGGGTCGAGGGCAGGTCAATCCATCCAATCCAAAGTAGAGGCAATAGACAAGTTTCCATCACCTACAAAAGGAAAGAACTGATGAGATTGCTGGGTATGGCAGAGGAGTATAGGAAAATTGTCCTAATTTTCTTGTTATTGCGCATCCAATGACCAGCCTGCTCAAAACGAATACCAAATGGTTTGGTCTGATTGAATTGCCAAGAAGCATTTGACAAAATTAAGGGCATACTACTCATGAGCTCGCCAGTTCTAACAGCACCTGATTTTCAGAATTCAGTTCAAGTTAATTTTAGATGCTAGTGATGTGGATGCGGTGCAGTACTCGCCCACAAAGAGGGTGAAGACAAGGGTGAGCAGCCAAGTTGCTACTTTACGAAAAAGTTCAATAAGCATCAACAAATTACTAACCATGAAAAGGAGTGCTTAGCCTTGTTGCTAAGCATTAAACAAACCCTTGAGCTGTACTTGAGCTCCCTAAACACCAATACTGTGGATACTGAACACAATCCACTCACTTTTCTCCACAAAATGAGAAACAAGAATCAGAGGACTGCTAAGATGGAGTTTAACCATGCAAGGGTACAACTTGGATATCAAACATATTAGAGGCAAGGACATTGTAATTGCCGATGCCCTTTCTAGAGTCAGGCTAAATGCGAACTCTCACGGCTGAGATGTATGTAGTAGCCAAAAGTACAAACTAAAGAAGTTTCATTGTACTCAAACTTTCTTTTAGGGGGAGAGGGGTGAATACTACTGAAGATTATGTTCTGTATTAATTAAATTAAAATCATGTTAAATTGAATATATAAATTATGATGAGGAGAACTGGAAATAAATAGAAACTTGCCATGGGTGTGCAATAAGCAGGACTACTGATTGACCTCGGTCAAAGGACTAGGGTGTGAAACATCCTGAAGAACATCGTCAGAAGAAGCCGCAGTTATAGAGGACAATAGGTATTATCATCTTCATTCTAAGAATTGAATAGAAGGTTCTTGGGATATAGGACGCAAGATTGCACACCTGTTGAATGAAACAAGATTTGTGTAATTGCTATGTTAAAACACTTCGAGAACAGGATGTGGACTTCATCCGAACATGTTTCAGCGAAACGGAGATTGATTTGTGAAATTCGATTGTCTTCGCTTGTTTGTGGCATCAGGGAAAAATTTTGCTAAGACAAATTCTGCTGCAAGTTATTTGTCCTTGCCAGTTGATAAGAGATTTCACCGAGTGTAGACCTCTCAAACAGAGGTGGAGAAACTTTCATAACATTGATTTATAAAAATACAATGTTATTATTTAATTCTGAAAAGTTGTCAGAATCGTCCGCAAAATTTGGCTTGACTTTGGAAAAACAAAGGTAAATTAACATAAAATTCCAGCAGGTTGACATTGCTTCTGTACCGTGACATTCCCTTTAATGCACTGAGTACCTGTATGGACCCATGTTTGATGCAGTTATACTTCCAGTGTTTCTCCAAGTCTACGAGTTGTTGACCAAATTAAGCGAAGGTCTAGCGAGAAAGGATTTTGCAATTTCGCGAAACTAGTTGAGGTACCAACAAGAATTGTGTCGCCAAGCTTTATGTGGAACATGATTTCTACCAAAAGACTGGTGCGCACCCAAACAGACTGTTGTATGGGTTAGTGAGTTTTGTGTGGTTTTAATTTGATTTTTAAATAGGTAAGCAAATATAGATATTTTTGTGTATGGGAATTGTATGATTGATCAGAATTCATTTATGTATATTAAATCATTCCTTGAATTTACATTTGGTCAAGTCAATCTTTTCAAATAGTCATGTGAATTTTGTTTTATGAACACGGGAGGTTACTTTTCTGACCTTGAGTACGTCTCGTAAACACGTAGTAAAACTTTCTGTAATTTCAAATAACGAAAATAGAAAAAACGCCCAATTGGGCGCAAAGTGTAAAACTGGGGCAAAAATTGTAAAAACGGCATCCCTAAGTTACGAGGTTTAATTTGAGGTACGGTTAAAACTCTTCTGTCATTTCAAATAACGAAAATAAAAAATTAAAAAAACCCCCCAATTGGGCATTAAAAGTGTTTTTTTTTTTTAAAACTGGAATCCCCAAGTTATTAAGCTTTAATTTAACGTAGGTAACCTTCCTGTCATTTTCAATAAAGAATATAGAAAAGGCGCCACTTGGGCGCAAACTATTGTAACACTGCATCCCTAAGTTACCAGCTTTAATTTAATGTACGTAAACTCTATTGTAATTAATAAAGGAAAATAGAAAAATTTTTTTCAAAAACAATTGGGCGCAAAATGTGTTTCGAAGGAATCCCAAGTTATAAGCTTGAATAATGTAGGTTACACCTTCCGTCATTTCAAATAAAAAGATGTACCTAAATTTTAAATAATATCCCTTCCAATTTTTTGCCTTTCACCCTTGTTATATACCTCTTGCTCACCGTAGTTTAATTCTACGTGGGCCCTGATCTTTTCTTACTTATAACTCTCCTATTCGTTACCCACCCTTTATCTATCCATGCAACGTTTTAACCAAACTCCCATTTCCCAGCCAGTCTTGGCAGAGACTAAAAATAAAGAAGTTTTAAGGCATTTAAAACATGCAATGATGTTATTCTTGTCTGAAATTGCATCGCATTACACACCCAACACTAAAACTCAAAATATAGGTAGTAACTGTGTCTTTCATAAAAGAAAACATGTAATGAAATGACCTTCAGATATAGAAATAGACTCCTTCGCATTTTTGAGAGCAGTGCGTTTCTATAGTCGGGTCGCAAGGCGACCTGCAAAAAAGTCCAGGTTGTGATGGAATTCCAGATGCAGTTATTGTTCTTGTGCTTAAGCAATCCTAATGACACAAAATGTCACTATGTAACTAGAAAGGGCCTACCTGATCAATTGAAAAGAGACATGAGGACATTTCCAGAAAGACCACGCACACCCCCCGCCCACAGAGTGTTCAGACGAACCCTGTTTGTGTGTGTGTATTTTTTTGCATATTTGGAATGCTTACCAATTTATTAGATCACACCTGCAGTGAATAAGCCGAAGACGCTGTCTTTATGTAGTAAAATGATGATTTAGTCATTATGTTCATGCACGGACAGAAATTCAAGAATGGGTTTCTATTGGGACGCCTGCAAATAGCAGGCAAGTTCAAAACAAGGTTTGCAGTTTCTTTGTACTTGTTTGTCCAAAAACTTTAGAAACGTTCTCGGTAGGCGCTCTACGGCCGATTTCCCTTTTTTCCCTTCTCCCTCTCCTCCTTTCCCCCCCCCCCCCTTCCCTCCCCCCCCCCCCCCCCTGTGCAATTTGAGAGAAATTTGTATCCTCAAAAAATCTCCTCCTGTCACTTTAAGGAAGGTTGGGACATGTTAGTTCTGTGCAGTAGATCTAGTGCTGTTCCAAGTTGCCTTCAAAAAATGCTTGCATGGTGTCTGAGTAGGCCAGAGTTCATATTTGGGCATAGTACAGTTGAGTGACAGGTCTAGTGTTGCAGAGCTGGCCAGTGTTACATTAAGTGGTTGTGACCTCATTTTTTTTGCTTGTACTTAGAGAATAAAAGATGAGATTTTTTGTTTTTGGCCATCTTAGGGCATCATCCAATATAACAACCATATAAGATGGCCAAAAACAAAGAATCTCATCTTTGAGGAGGGCTGCTACTGGTATCCTGGGAACCAGTACTACCTATCCCAAGGCCGGGGTTGCAGTGGCTAAACCATCACCCCATCACGTTTCTAAGGAAATTAGAGAGGAGGGTAGCCTGTTACCCTGGTAGAACGAAAAAGAAGATCTACCTCAAGGGCATTAGCTCTGGAGAGCTAATGGCGGCCATCCAGCGCATTGCGTCAGAAGGGCCATGCAAATTCGCTCTATAGACCATTTTATGGCAAACAAGAGTATAACCACTTGGACTAATAATTGTAACTTCAACTTGGAATTATATTTGTTGTTTGGAAGCAGAGTGATGTAATATTAATCCTCTTTGGCTTCTACTAAGGATTAATTTTGGAAGTCTGAAGAGAACTTCTGACAATGGGGATAAAAGTGATAAATCATACATACTATAGTTCGAAATTATCACTCGTTTTTTACTCATGTTCATGGTTTGAGGAAGTAAAGGATACAAGTGAACACGGTAAGTGTGACAAACTATGGGTGTGCATAATTTCAGGAGTTGCGGGTATGCGTTGTTGAGTCCTGAATGCAAGTTGTGAGTTAAAATTTGCGAGTTGAAATTGCAAGTTGGGCTTTTGTGAGTTGAAATTTGCCCTAGTGACGAATGTACACCTAATTGTTGTCACAAAACAAAGGCTGATTGTTAATACCCCTTCCCTACAGGTAATTTAGATTTTGACGTTTGAGTAAATTATCTGACAATGGTGATAAAAGTGATAATTAATACATAGTAGTATAGGTCTGCAACATTATCACTTCGTTTTGGACTCATGCCATGGTTTGGGAAATGACAAGGTGAAAAATAAGAGTGTGGATAATCTGCGAGTTGCGGTGCAAGTGTGAGTGGTAAGCACGAGTTGCGGGACTCTGTTTGGAAGTTGTGAGTTAAAATGTGTGATTTGGCAGTTGAATTTGCACGTTTAAGTTCCGGTTACCTGGATGTGAGTTGGCACGTTGGATTTGCAAGTTAAAATTACCTATGTTCTTTCTGTCTTACAACCAGAACCCTCAATCGCTTTGACCTCTAATAACCAAAAATCGCTCAGAGTAATGACCTGGACACAAGCTATATGCATTGTGCTTTGTTCAGGGGTTTCCCAGTCACCTAAGGTCACAACGGGCACAACCTAAGTGGTAAAATTAAAACCTGATCAAATGGCAAATCTAATGTATCATCAAGTAGAACCAGAATAAAGATGAAAAAAAACTTATTTTGACTTTGACATCAGGACCTACATGTGTTGGGTCAAAGGTCAAACTGCTTCAAAATTGTCAAATTTTTTTTTTCAGAACCTTATATATAACCTTCTAATTGAGCTATATCTAAGTGTCTATGGGGGTGGTTCCATTTGAGGTCAACGGCTATCCTGGGTCCAAACCGGGGTCAAAAACATGTAATGTATGAAAATGAAAACAGGGTTGAAAATAGTGGCAATATGAATGGTGCATCTTGTAGATTTCCATGAAAAATTAAAAATGTCTATTGGGACCTCTCCATACGACCCACTCTTTTGCGTCAAATGGTCACAAACGCCTAACTTTCGCGCTCTTGCAAGAGCGCAATTAGCTCTAGTTCTCATTCTTTTTTAGAAGTAGTTGTAATTTTTGCTTCTTTACTGAGATATTTATATGTCAAAACTATGTTACAAATCTTTTTTTATTCATTTAAATAATTGCACCCTCTTGAAAACATATGTTTTACATCCAAGGAGCCAAAGTGTATCGCGTGGTGGTTGTCATGCTGCGTAAATTACATTTCATGCAACGTGACATGCATGACGCAGTATAATTGCACCGTTTACATGTGTCAAATATTTGATAATACGTAAATTGCTGCACGCACTTCCATCTATACCCAGGAGGAGTTTTGATCTAACCAATCAAATTTCTGTTAACATATCAACCACGCCCACTGAATAAGGTATAAAACCTTAATAATAAGAATATACAGAGTGGGTAGTCATAGTAACCGGGCCACCGGGCCATTTCAGGTGCAATAAAGTGAAATGATTGTTGCACGATTCCCTGATGGCAACGTCTGGTATATATATCAACATTGCTTTGAATCCTTCGGAAAAGGCGCTATATAAATGTGGTTATTATTATTGTTTTATATGATGAGGAGCATTTTTTAACAGCAAGTGCTCAAACCACAAGCCCATCGCGGGTAGTAAAAAGAGGAAAAGCCTAACTTTAAGATCATAGGGAGAATTGTGAAAGTGGTTCGCAAGCCACTGAGGCTCCTGCCATAGCAGGTACAATACTGAATAACCCCAGATTACCTCAAATTTTTGGTATCAAATGGTGACTATACCCCCCAGTTTCCATGACATCACCATTTGTATGATTTGACCTGGATTACCCACATGACTTTGAAATGATCTCCAACATTTTCAGCACTGAATGTTAAATCACACCTACCAAGTTTGATGACCATACATCCATTTGAAGTGATTTGACCTCAATGACCTGGAAATGAACTTGAATTTTTTTTGTATAAGTGTTGACTATACCCCAGGTTTTCTGGGAACATAATTACCATGTGTAGTGATTTGACCTTGAAGAACCCTGCATGACCTGGGAATGACCTTAAATTTTGTTGGCACTGAATGTTGACCACACCCACCAAGTTTTAATCATCCTACCACAATTGCAAAGGCTTAATTAATGCAATAACCCATTTTTTTACTGCATTTGACCCTATATTTGACCCATGCTATATGACCCCTCTGAAACTCATTTACCTCCTCACCTTGAGTGACTCTATGTGCAAATATGGACATGCATACTTGCTTAAATCACAGATATTTTTGACAAGGTTTATAGCATTTAGCACTATATGGACCACATTTTATTCATATTTACCTTTGACCCATGCCACAAGACCCACCTCCGAACTCAGCCGCCGCCTACTTGAGTGACATCTATTGTGCGAAGAGGAACACCCATGCTTGCTTAGATAAAAAGATATCGGTTGACATGGTTTATATTGCAATTTAGCTCTATTTTAACCAAATTTGACCTTATTTTGACCTATGACATGACGCCACTTTGGATCCCACATTGCCTACATAAGAGTCTATAAAAAAGACAACCCTAACCTTGCCTTAGATCCAAAGATAAAGCCTCAACCTAAACAGAGTCCATCCTGGACGTCCTCGGACTGGAATGTCTCCGGAAAATATTCAATCGTGTCCCCAAAATGCTCCCAACCGCAAATTAAGTGAATGCAACCAGAATTTACTTCTATCCGATATCTGGGATGCTTTCCGTACTTTCAATCGGATCCTTGAACTTACAATCGCCAATTTGCGTATATGGAGGCATGACTCCTGTAAAGAGACCATGCAAAACATAGCGCTAAAGCTACCTAGCTTTTCTTGAAACCTACGCATTGCCGATGAAAGTGCTTTTTGTTGTAAATGGCTCAAACAGTACCTCAATTCAGGCAGTATGTTTCCCCGCGCTTGGTCAAAAGCCTCTTGACTTTAGTGTGGATTGGTTCTTGTTGCCAACGGTGGGTCTTATTGGACCTGTTGTTTTTTGCCAGAACATCAATGGAGAAGTTTATCTTGGAAATGCTAATGATCAGGTTTGTCCCAACCTTGAGAAAAATTTGTGAGATTTTCGGCTCAGAAGAAACCGGACAATTTGGGGGTCCTCTGGGTACAGGACAGTGCTCCTCCACATCGAAAACGAATTGTGACAGCTCTTTTACAATGTTATTTGGAAACAGAGTGTGGCCTTAAACCATGAGGTAAATTGCCAAAAAGATCCCAGACTCACCCCCCCCCCCCCGACTTCTTGTTTTATTGGGGCGTTTGAAGTCAGAAGTTTACGCACTCTTCCAACAAGTTTGGATGACCTTCACAGAGAATTGCCTTTTGAAGTGGTATATCCCCTCAATCAGCCCATTTGCTGCGTAGTAGGCTGTTAGACCCCCTTTTGTCATCATCGTTTTCACCCAAATACCCCATTTTTTTGTGTCGCCTGCCTTAAGGCAGAAAGACACATATAGGGATCACTTTGTCCACTGTTGTCTGTTGTTGATAAAAAGGGTTAACATTTGCCTGTAATATCCACATACTTTGATGGATTTAAAACCAAATTTGGGTGATAGGTGCAACATGACATCCCCATTTGTTGATGAGGTCAAAGGTCACATACCAATGTCAAAGGTCATGTGAGGTTAAGTTGTAAATTAGGCTGAACATGTAAAAATTAACCTCATTTGAAAAGTTGAAGTTCAATTGGAACCAAACTTGAGTCATAGTTGTAACATGGGATCCTACATTTGTTTATGAGGTCAAAGGTCACATATCAAGGTCAAAGGTCATGTGAGGCCTATCATTCACAAACCACGATGGCAAGCGACACAAGCGGTCCGAGGACCGATGTTTTTTTTGTGGGCCGCCAGCTATAGATGGCAGAACCACTTAGCAATCAGTGTGTGCGTTTGTGTAGTGTGGCATGTGTGTGTGAGGTGTAGTGCGGTGTCACAAATTGTTAAGTTTTTTTTAAATTGACCTCAATTGAAAAGTTTAACGTCAATTGGACCAAATCTGGTAATTCGGTGCACAATGGAATCCCTCATATGTTGATGAGGTCAAAGGTCATGTTGAAACGTCAAAGGTCATGTTGAAACGTCAAAGGTCATGTGAGGTCAAGTTGAAAAATGGCTTAAAATGTAAAATTGATCTAAATTGAAAACTTGAAGTAAAAAAAAAAAAAAAAAAAAAGAAAGACACATATAGGGATCACTTTGTCCACTGTTGTCTGTTGTTGATAAAAAGGGTTAACATTTGCCTGTAATATCCACATACTTTGATGGATTTAAAACCAAATTTGGGTGATAGGTGCAACATGACATCCCCATTTGTTGATGAGGTCAAAGGTCACATACCAAGGTCAAAGGTCATGTGAGGTTAAGTTGTAAAATAGGCTGAACATGTAAAAATTAACCTCATTTGAAAAGTTGAAGTTCAATTGGAACCAAACTTGAGTCATAGTTGTAACATGGGATCCTACATTTGTTTATGAGGTCAAAGGTCACATATCAAGGTCAAAGGTCATGTGAGGCCTATCATTCACAAACCACGATGGCAAGCGACACAAGCGGTCCGAGGACCGATGTTTTTTTTTTTAATTGCACCTGGCACCCACCCAAAGACCCCATATTTTGTGAACATTTTACCACTGTCACCCAAAGACCCCTATTTCAGGGGAAACTTTAGAAAGTTTTTCCATTACTTGTGTTATGGACCTTGAGTGATTTGAGATTCTGTTCCCTGTCAAGATAAATCATCTCCTTTTTTCAAAATTTACAGGCGCTTTGTTAGGAGACAAGACTCGCATGCATGAACTCTCTCGCGATCCACAGGCGTACATAAGGGCATCGCCGTCAGCTGGAACACTAGGGGGCGTCACTCGCAATACCAATGAAGCTGTTGTTGTATGTGAAGGTGCTGGTTATGATGTGATCTTGGTGGAAACTATGGGTCAGTATAAAATCTGGTGTGTCATATTTATTGGGTAAAAGACTGTATTACTTGTTGATAGACAAATTCGACAAATCGTTACACATCGGGGTACGTTGAGATACATGTATCAATGGATTTGTCTATTTTTTAGCAACCAAGTAATACACAATTTTAACATAATTAATACAAGACAAAGAAACAACATTTTGAAAGCAAATTGTCACTAAAATGTTTGCAAAGTTCAAAAATCTAAATACATCCACCTACAAGGAAAAGGTCCTATGCAACGTAGTAGTAGTAAATCCAAAGTTTTGAATCCTGTGAACAGGGGTGGCCGGATTCACCTCACACTCATAGCGATCATCCCCTTACTCCCTTCTGATTCAATGCATCCTTCATCTCAACCCAAACTCTCCTACTCTTCTCCTCCACTTTTTCTTTTTTCCATGTCCTCTTTGGTTGTCCCCTCCTCTAACCGTCGAACTCAGAAGCCCTTCTTAAAGTTGCTAATCAAAACATTGAAAAAAAAATCATAACAATTCATATTTGTATTTTTGTACTGGCATGGATATGCGAACATAACCTGCAAGTGGTTAGGCTTGAAATCTGTGTATTAATAGACGAGGTCCTAAGTTACCTTTTATCTGATTCTGTAATTTCTATGTGCATATCAAAATTCCGACTTGAGATAAAAACAAAGCCTCTTCCCAGGAATAACCCTGATTTTTAAGCGTGATATTGTGCACCATGATCAATACATTTTTGACCTCAAACACAAACTTTATTGATCTTTGTTCACTGGGGTAGGTAATCAACAATCAACTGTTTAGTGTAATTTTGGAGATGCATCACTATGTCTATTTACCGGAGACGGTATGACAAATTTTCCTCAAATACTCCATATTTTCACTATTTTGGTTGTTATTGCTAGATTAAGTGCAACAAGAGATGTCCAAAACAGGTGTCCCAAAAAAAAAAAAAAAAAAAAATATGAAAATTCTGATTGGCACACCTGGTGTAACGCTTATTTCAAAAAATCACCCTCTGTAGGATAAGCTAAGAACTGTTTCTTTGGTACAAAAATTGTGAAATTTCTAATTTCGTATGAGCAAATACAAATTCATCCTATGTTTTCTATTGAAATATAAGCATAACAAATCCCCTTTTTTTTTCATTTTAAGTTATTTCTGTAACCAAATAAAAGGTAGGGAATTTATTGTGTGTCTAATCCTGTATAAAAACACTACGTATCAACCAGAAAATATGGATGACTTGAAATCTCTCGTTGCACCTTTAAAGCAGTTATTTTGGAATTTACAACCCCGTATCCCGGATTCATAAGTCAAAAATGCATTTCCACATTTTTTATTCTCTCACATTTCGCTGCTAATATCCCTTTAAACCATACTCATCCTCCTTCCTCAGCACATGCCCATACCATCATACACCATTTGCCTTTGCCAACTGATCCACCGCTTCGAACCAATCAAACGTGCACATCTTTAAAGACGCTTTGGGTAGTATGGAGGGATCAATTTGAATTTTTCAATACACTCCTTGTATTTTCTAACCACTTTTTTCTGATTGACTGCAATGATTGTAGAAGTGTTATTGACATATTATAAGGTATAAAATAGACTATAAACTTAAGAGTGCGATAAGAGATTTAACATCAGGTGTCCGTAAAAAATGGAAAGCCCTCTTCTTTGCACTGTTGTTAAGCTTTTCGATAAAAAATATCCCTCTCTGAAAGGATTAAGCTGAGAAATTTTCTTTGGTACAAAAATTGTGAAATTGCTATTTTTTTATTGGAGCAAATACAAAAATTCAGCCTATGTTTTATATTGAAGTATAGCAAATCAAATTTGCCTTTGTTTTCACTTTTAAGACATTTCCGTGTGGCAAAGAAAAGGTAGGAAAGCTAATGATTGTCTAATCTATATAAATCACTGCTTGCTACTCAATACGAAATCTCTTGTTGCACCTTTAAAGTAGTCATAAAAGCATAAAGTTATATCAAGCTTGATATCAAATTACCCCATTAATTTTTACACATGACCAGAATTAGACCCTCACGTTTTTCTTGGATCTTCACCCTCCATCTCACTTCAATACTTGGATTTTCACTTTTTTGGTTGGATGTAGGTGTTGGTCAATCAGAGTATGCCGTTGCAGACATGGTGGACATGTTTGTCTTGGTCATACCTCCTGCTGGAGGAGACGAACTCCAAGGTCTCAAGAAAGGAATCATGGAGATGGCCGATCTCATCCTGGTCAATAAACGACGTGAGCTCAAGATTCCAGCTCGCCGCATCAGAGCTGAATACACTAGTGCCCTCAAGTTGATGCGCAAACGCTCACAATTTTGGCTGCCAAAGGTAATCATTGATTTAGAGAATAAAGGTATGCTTTTGGGAACCGGTACTCTCTTTACGATGAATTGAAACCAAGGCGATACCATTATTTTAAGTGGAAGAACTAGGAGGAGGCCGAGTTCTTCCATGCAAAAATAATGGTGTTGCTGGTTTCAATTTGTCGTAAAGAGAGTAGCGGTTCCCAAAATCATACCTTTATTCTCATTCTTAAACAGCTTTATCATTTAAGGTCATCTTTAACCAATTTTGTGATACTTTACGGCTTAAATACAACAAGCAAGGACTGCCACCACCCAGTGACAACAATCGAACACCCGTTGAATGCAACGATCATACGCAACAAGACGCAACGTTGGCAGGCGCGCGCGAACGTAGCAAAACGCGGTATTACGCGAGCGCTTCAACCTAAAAATAATGTCAATACGCAGCGTGTACTACCTGGGTTCAATTGTCGAATTGAACCTGGGCATCAGCCAATGAAATTGCTTACATTTTCACAGATGTTTAAGAATGTCCAATAGATGTGAGAAAATAAATGCTTGTCCATTTTCAATACTTTTCTCAAAACTGACCCAATCAAATACAGCTTCCTACTGACGGTGTAGGATAAATTTATTTTTAAAATCCTTAACATTTTATTATGTTCTAGATACAAATTCTGAGATTAATGGTAACTGATTGGACTGCTCAAGACTTTCTTGTGGAAGTTTATTTTATTAATCAGTCAGTTATAATTAATACAATTAAATTTATTCATCCAAAACCTATTGGGTGCCGGCATGTTTGTGTCCAGATGAGTTTTATCACCTTACTAGAAAATGACCTTCGCACTATGGGCAGTCTTCTTCTTAGCGAATCCACAAGTCATTGGTGATGGCTTGTGGTGGTGTCAGGATTTATTCAACTAAGTAAGCTGATCCTGGGCCGTGTGTATCCATGATACTGACTATTGGCAGTAAACCATGTTCAATTAAATGGGGAAGACTAACATGTTATATTTTTACTGCAATTCTTTTTGTGGGCCGTGTGGATGTGTATGTGTGTGTCACTAAATTGTTATGAAGTTTTTTTTTCAAATTGACCTCAATTGAAAAGTTGAAGTTCAATTGGAACCAAACTTGTGTCAATGGTGCACCATGGGACCCCTCATATGTTGATGAGGTCAAAGGTCATGTGCCAAGGTCAAAGGTTATGTGAGGTCAAGTTGAAAAATAAGCTAAAATGTCAAATTGACCTACATTGAAAACTTGAAGTTCACACTTGAGTCATAGGTGCAATATGGGATCCCTCATTTGTTGATGAGGTAATAGGTCACATGCCAAGGTCAAATGTCATGTGAGGTCAAGTTGTAAGATAGGCTGGGCGGCCCACAGCTTGTATTCTTTGAATATAGGGAGCGCAAAAGCCGAGAACCACAAAATTCTAGTTAGATTTGCAGATGTTTAACAGATGTTATGCACAACCCCCTACAACTTAAAATGGGGAAGACTAACTTGTTATATTTTGACTGCAATTCTTTTTGTGGGCTGTGTGGATTTGTGTGTGTATGTGTGTGTCACTGAATTGTTAAAATTGTTAATTTTTAAAAAAAATTGACCTCAATAGACTATTTGCCCAATCCCCAAAATGCATCTCATTCAGTGCCCATTTCCATCCGGGAACTTGTACCAGCCTCAAGTCGGCTAAAAACATACGGTAGGAGCGTACAAAAATACCAGAAAATTACCCTATCTGTGACGGTGACAACTATAGTTGTGTAATCGTACGGCAGGTGACAAGTAGGGCAAGTACGATCGAAAAAAAATCACGTTTTGTCGTGAATTTCAACACCAGTGCCTCGATTGGTTGTGTTCCATAGATATTCTTCTACATTTTTGTACATTAAACTTCGTGAAAAGGTACTTTGTATTGTAATTTAGGCACTGTTCGGAGGCGCGAACGAACAACAATTTTTTTTGGTCAACATGACCTCTCGGTTTCAAGTTCCGGATGGAAATGGGCACGAATGAGATGATTTCGGGATCGCGCAAATAGTCTATTGAAAAGTGAAGTTCAATTGGAAACCAAAACTGTGTCATTAGGTGCCACCTAGGATCCTTATAGGACTACGGGCTACCATGGACCCCCCCCTGCACCCCCCCGGGATTTTTGGAGACAACTATTTTTGTGAAGCTATCCATAAGGCAACTGAATGCAGGTGTCTGCAAAAATACCCACCCTGGGTTAAACGGTGAGGGCGCTTTTCAAAAATGGCTGCCAAAAGCAAACACTCCCATTCGGAGAGAAGTACCATTACAGGGCCTAGCACAACATTCAGCAAAATCACAGGGCACTTTATGGGGTACCCAAGATAGCTTGGTCCTCCTCTTTCATTGATATCAAATGAGTACAAACAGGCCTAGACTAGTCTAGCAAGACGTCATAAAGTTCGCATTTTAGCAAACTGTCAATCTCCATAGACACACAAGGGGACGAGGAAATTCCATTTTTCGCCAAAAATGTTAGGAATATCAATTTCATGCGGTTTTTGGCTCACTTGATGGGAAAGTGACTAGTTTTTAAGAATGAGAGCATTTTAGCTATGACTATAATAATGTTTTTGAGTCGCTAAAAATGCGAAATATCATTTTCCACCATCAGTATTTTCCATAACTTTCCTCAACATATGACGTCATAGTGACGTAATATGGGGATATTGGCACTTATTTTGATACCAATGAAAAAAGAAACTTAAGTACCTGTGGTGGGGGGGGGGGGGGGGTTGCTTTGGGTGGGGGGGGGGGGGGGGGGGGGGCCCTGGGAGATACCAAATTTACAGGATCGGATGTTCAGTAACGAAAATCAAAGGGGTGGATAACAACCCCCCCCCCCCCCTATCGGGAGGTTTGTACAAAATGGATCAGGTAGCCGAGAGGTCAGAACGTGACAAGTATATCGAGGCCTTCCTATGTCAGAGCCAACTCGTATGAGAGATTTGTTGAGGATGCACATCCAAAGAGCCAAGTTATCAGGCCCTGATTGGGTACCAGGGCGCAGATGTGGGCAGAGCCACAGATTCATCCAACAGATGGATCATGTGGAAGTTACATGATGGTGCACTAGATACAAGTGGCCATCAGGAGAGTTGAGCCACAAGAGGTGTCTGACTAAGAGTAGAGTGAAGAAATAATCTGATACAGAAAAGACAATTAAGAACATGACTCAAAGAAGAGGGGGAGGAAAGAGAAGATCAATTCTGAATCAAAGAGGCTGATTTAAGCTCGTATACCAGGAAACAGCATTGCTTAAATTAGATCGCCAATTGAAACAATATACCAATGATAAAATTGGAAATTCTTCTTTATCGTATCCAAACACCCAGTGGTTCTCAGTTGTGATCTAGCCAGATGTGGGTACATGTCTGGCTGCTTCACTGAATTTTGCAAGTTGTGCATTGTTGCTACCAAACATTGGACAGACCAAGATATGCTCCAGTGTCCTGATATGATTCCAGGTAGACTCACTTCTGCAAGGAAACTTTGATTCAGCCGATTCGGATCTCAATCACTGAGACACCGCCATCAGCAACGAGAAGCCAGACGGAAGACGCTCACCAGGCTCAATACCCAATAGATGCCACTTGGTTGACAGCAAGACAGTCTTTCCAAGCTAACTCCCCCAAACTCCTTAGAGACTATTTCAAAGGACCGGACTTGCCTAAGAAACTTACCCCGGAGCCAAGGCGGTCAGCAGCCGGCCTATGTCCAAACACAGGGCGCTCCAATGACCAGGTACTTGGCAGCTATGCTCTTGCATGCTACGCTGCCGCATGTATAAGTTGTCCGCTGGAGCGCTGGCCGAAGACACCCCGCAACAAGCCGGCGGGGGCATCCAACGGGACGAGTAAAGTTCTGGGCAAGAATACTCAACACATGAGCAGCACAGGCAGCGCCGTCGATCTTAGGGCATGGAGGGCATACAGGGTAATGGGGGAAAAGCCCCTTGAGGGGGTTCAGGGGCAGAGGCCCGGAAGCTCTTGAGTTTAACCATGTTCAGTGCTTTCGGAGAGGAGTTAGGTCCTTATATTGAAGCAGATGAATATTGCTGGAATGTTGGGGGGTCCAGGGGGCGGAGACGCCCTCAGAAGCCTATTGGGTTTTAGCATGTTTAAACCATTCAGGAGAGGATCTCGGTTAAACTCACAATTCAGTAAAGCATTATTGAAAACTTATACTGCCCCTGGCCGGGTCCAGGGTTCGGAGCCCGTGGAAAGCTCTTGAGTTTAAATAGCATGTTTGAGTGCCGTCGGGAAAGAGATCTCAGTATCTCATATCTTAAAGCAGATGAAACTATACTGACTGTGGACAATAACAACAAAAAAAAAATCCAAACAAACAATATTTTTTATTTTTATTTGTCCCCCTCCCCTTACCCCTCCCTATCTACGCCGCTGCCTTCCGATGTCGGGTCTTATAAGAGAGGGCAGGTCAAGGGGATCCTAAGTAAACAGGGTTATCACAGTGCTCCAGCGCGCCCAAGACCAGGTCACTCAAAAGTGACGCCTGACACGGCCGCGCAGACGGAAAAAATACACAATCTGTGCACCGGATGACTTGAGCGCTGATTGGTTATCCTCAAATTAGGGACAAAAGCCATCTTAAAGCCTTTGAGTCTCGAAATCACTTTGACATCGGCATCCTGGGAGCCAATTCCAAGATTGTCTGTCCAGACAAAACGACAGGCTCCTGCACTCTCAGCCAGTCGCCGGAACGGCATGCCGAAGGG